>CBVK0101360845.1:0-15070 GCA_900067695.1 Picea abies | reverse complement strand
TAAGGGACAAGGGTTTGAATAGATTCTCCCAAAAATCCACAGAGGTAACCCTGGTAAGGAGGCAAGCATCAATGCAAAGTGTGTGAGGGTGATAGAGTTTACTTCTGCCATGCATAAGAGTTATTGCCAATAGTACCACTGGTCATTCAATGTAAACCCAAGAATTAACCACGCACCATGAGATAATTCAAACCATTAAATCCAAAATACAAATGTTTCACCAATGCGCCATGTGTATAATCAAAACTCACCATTCAATATAACATCAAGCTCATAAGTGAACCATGCTCTTTTGCCTAATCAAAGTTTATAAATATTGCAACAAGAGATTTCATAAAATTGATAAGTCAAAAGTTTATAGTAATAAGGATCATACCATATAAAAACTTTAGATTCACCATGACCCCTATGTAATCAAGTATAATTCATCAATCAACATATTCAATGCCTTAGCAATTTAATAAGAAATCAAGTTGCGCAATCAGAGTGATAACAAGCAAATGGACATAGTTCGAAAAACAAACCAAAGGTAAGTACCAATCAGAATATCAGTGAGTAAATCATGACAGTCCAAAGAATGATGGGGAATTTTTTTACGCTTTCAGTCGTGAAAAATAACTCGAAACCAATTTGCAAATGTCGCATGAAATAAAAATGTCTTCTGTTTGCAAAATGCGATAGAAATTTGAAGTTCATAGACATAGGTGTAGGCAGCTTTAAGGGCAATTGAAAAACATTGAATTGGCTGCCAACAGATCCTTAGCATGACACGATACCTACAATGCAAAGGACAATGAAGGAAAACAAAGACTTCGTACTCTACCAATATTAGTTTAAACCAAATTCATCCATAATAGAAAAACATATGTAAAGATACATAAACTAGAAGGAAATAGGCCAAGCATATATTAATGAGAACGTTAAAAATATACTTACAATCTGTAGATGCAGTTGCAATAGCGTCTCCAAGTTCTCCTCATCCATCCCTTGCACGATGCTCCCAAGATCATGATTTTGATATCCAAAAACTTCCTTCCAAGATCATAGGTTTGATACCTCTAATCTTCCTTTCCTTATCCATGAAAATCCCTCATTATATAGTATTTGGAGGCTTAACCACCATGGAGAGGATCACTCATTAGATCCACTAAAACAAGATCTCCAAGATATTTATGGAGAAAATATATCTTAAGGATTTTCGGGAGGAAATATCTCTCAAGGAGTTTAAGGAGGAAATATTTCAACCATCCATGAGATCCTCAACATCCCCTAAAAAATAGAAAACAAAATGTGAGGTGGATTCTCACACTAAATTAATTTCCTTTTCATGAATATTCATAATTAATTCATGTGCACATAGTATTTGACCTTCATATAATATATTTCTCCTCCACATTGACTAGGGATTGTGACATATGTTATTTCATGGTGTTGAAGTGTATGCGGCAATTACCAAGGTGCATATGACACTTTCACGACACTTGTGACACTTAGGGCGAGGTACCTATGTGTGAAAATTTGATGTGTAATAGTATGCCCCCTAAAGTGTGAGGTCAGAAGAGAAACTGATGGTCGAAACACTTTACAATTCTTCAATGTAAGGGCATGGAGTTGGAGAACCTTGAATAATATACAAACAACCATCAAACAATATTAATATATGTTCCATTTCCAAGGCATGAATACCTATGCTCAGAATACAAGATAACTCAAATCACAGCCACTGACCAATACATTGCGAATCCATGAAAAATATTGATTAAGGATATGGCCACCATGTTGGACAAAGGGGGGGGGGGTGAATCAGTTATTACCGTGCGTAAACAATTATGCTTCTTTTAAACTCTTTGCAGAAACAATGAATGATGATCACATTAATGCAGGGAAATAAACAATGGTACATTCAGCATCAATCACACATATATGATAAACATAGAGACATATATTTCCCGAGGAAACCCATATAGGGTAAAAACCTCTTCTTCTTTATATGATAAGTAATCATTACATTATTTACATTATCATACATATGAGAACCAACTCATAATGACGCTACAACCTCTGTTTTGCAAGATGTTACTTGTTGAGAGCACCAACTCTCTATTTTCTCTAGCACCCACTAGAAGGANNACTTGTTGAGAGCACCAACTCTCTATTTTCTCTAGCACCCACTAGAAGGAAGCCCCAACTCCCTGGTTTCTCTAGCACCAACTAGAAGGAAGCACCAACTCCGTGGTTTCTCTAGCACCAACTAGAAGGAAGCACTAACTCCCTGAGTGTTTCCAACACCAACTGGATGGAAGCACCAACTTCCAATCATACAGGCACCAACCTGTATAACAGAGAAAAAGAGTTATCCCTTGCACCACCCTACCACCCTGGTTTCTCTAGCTGCAACCAGATGGAAGCTACAACTCCCTATGTTCAAGCACCCACTTGAACTTCTGAGGACAACAATCCTCCCTAGCACCTCCCTTCCACCATGAAACATAAATATTTGCTACTAAAACTTATTACAATGATATAATGTTCAACAATGGCTTACCAGACTCATCATTATTCTGCTACATTTTGTTACTTTGTCTGCATCACTGCCTTCCTGCACACATGACTTGCGTTGTCTGTTCTTCTACCATTTATACTCTCTGCACCATGTCCCTTCAATGCAACCTTCCTCTACTGTGTATTTTTCCTCCTACACTTTGCCTCCTTGCTCACACTTCAATCCTTCTACACAACGACCACAACAATTCCAATAGCAACAACAACCCTTATCTTCTCTGTATCGTGTATATATAGCTTCTGTGCATCTTGTGCATGCAATATTCGCCATTCCTCTGCATGCTCATACCGTGCCAATCTCATCCACCTCTCGAGTGCTCTACATGATCATCATCGTAACTCTTCCGCTTCTCTGGCCGTTTTCCCACGCGTTCAGCATCACTGGATGTTATGTTGAGATTCCTCAGCCTCTCTGGCAGTTGAGACTCTTCGTCTTCTCTATGACAGTTGAGCTCACCTTCTCTGTTTCAGTTACAGTCTTCCATGCACATCCATCTGTCAATCCCTTCTAAGAATAGTCTTCCTTCACTTGGACGAAGCTTGGAGACTCTTCATCTCCTCTGGCGATCACACCGGGGTCTCTTCGAATTCTCTAGCAGACACCATCAATGGTTTCTGGTAGTTTCACTGTGTCGTGCATCAGTAGCCCTCCAATCAACACTTGATCTGACGGTTCATATTACATCGCAATTTCACCTATCATGATATCAGGATTCCTGATGTCAATAATCTTTGACATGTCCAACTCTCGATGCCCGATGCTTCTCCATTGATTGGAAGCAATGGTCCAGATTTGATCTTGATTCAACGGCTGCAATTTAAGTCGCGATTTTTCATATCGAGGAATCGTGATTCCTATTGCAATGTTTCTTTGACATTTCCAAAATGTGATCCTCGAAACTGACATGGTGTCCATCTACTGATGTCACACGTGGATTGACACATGTTGAATACTGTCACGTGTCACTTTGATTTGTGACTTACATGTGCCTGAAATGTTGAATCAGTCTGACACTTGTCATTACCTGGTTGTGCCACATGTTCCTAGTTGACGTGGTGTTGACGGGTGATATCGACCGTCTGTCAATTAAGAGAGTGGAACCGGTCCGGGGTTGTCTAATAACCCAAGCCATTTGGAATGGACCACCCTGACGAGTTTAACGGCTCCGTTGGCCGCCCTAAGGTCTCGTAAGGAAACCAAAGAGAAAAGATTTGAGCTAAGAAATCCAAAGGAAACTAAAAACTAATAAAACAAAGACAAAGAACTAAACTAATAAAGGAAACTAATAAAACAAAGTAAACTAACTACACTAATCTAACTATAAAATATTAACTACAAGATACTAACTATGATTATAATAACTCAAATCAACTACCTAATTATCAATTTAATTACATTTTATTCACAAATATACACAATCTATAGATTTGAATAAAACCTGTGAAACTAATTTGCTTGCTGTCCCAAAACAGCGAAGATAACTCTTTTCTGATTTTAAGATTTATGAATAAGAAAGTAAACTAACTGAAATTAAAATTATATCTATGTTAAACTACTTAATGAAAACAATAAACTACACTAATTAACCTGGAAACGCTCCAGGTCTGTCCTGTGTATGATTGCTTCTTAAGCTGATTGGAGGAAGAAATTCACACCATTTAGCCCTCAAGCTTCTCGCAAAGGATCAGCTATAACGCTTCCTAAAGTATGTTACAGGACAAACAAAACGTAAAATAAATCATAACAATTTTCTTATTATAAATTCCTGCAAAAGGAAAACCTATTGTGCAGCAAATTTATATATTATAATTCAATTCATGAAGAAGACAAAGCTATCATCCATAAACAGAATCTACAACTGTTATGTCTTTTAACTATTTGGGAAGAGACAAGATATAGATAACAGAAATAAAATTATATCACTTGAATTTGATTTAGATAACAAAGTAATACTAAATCATAAACAATATGATATACAAAACATGGAACAAAGTGTTGATCTATTGAAAAGCAAAAGCTATAACAAGACACCAGTTCTGCTCCAGTTTGAATCAAAATTCTGTATCTTGGTTCTCCCACAACTGAGGATGATCGATTATTACAAAACCATAGGTTTATATAGGTTTTCACAAGGTAAAACCTCCTTGTGAATAAATTCAAATAAGTTTATACAATCTGGGAATAATCCCCAAAATCCCTTAAACTAAGCAACTAAAAATGCAAATGAAATCTTTAAGATATCTTCCACCTGCTCCTCATATCCATTACCAATTCGAATTTACCTGTATTAGACACAAAGATCAAGTTAGAAGAGTGTTTTATTAAGAAAAATAATAAAAAATGACTTCTATAGACTCAGCTATAGAATCTCCTGATTCTGTAGTTGATCTAGAATAGCAAACAGGACCAGATATATAATCAAATCAAATCGAATCAAATGATTTAACAATCAAACGGTTCAATAAAAATAATCTTTTAAATCAAACCAAATCAAACAAAATACAATCGGGACTGAGTAGAAATGCTCTATTTTCCAATTAACATAAGATTGAATCAAATCTTAACAAACTGTTTCATGAATATAATCGATGATAGACCAAATCGTATGAGATACAAAACAATCATCATTGATTTGCATAAGATTCAACTCATTTAATCAATTTCCAATATAGAAAGTCTGTCACGATTTTATGCGTAACCATATCCATAGAATCCAGCCACATAAATTATTGAGCTTTAAATAGTTCATAGGTATGACCGAAAACAATGGTCGTATTTATCATTAACCATCGTTCAATTTAAAAGCACGATATGAAAATAGCATCGAACGAAATCAAAATTCATACATATCAACTCAAAAGTCTTCGTGTTCGATCACTACACAGTCAACAGACAGAGGTGCGATAAAATCAATATAATTCATAACCTGGGCAATGATCAATGCGAATCTTTACTGAGCTAATTATAGAAGTGAAATCGCAACTTTGAATAGGATCTAATTCGAGCAGTGATAAGAATCGAATACGTTGCAATTAGTTATGTATCAACAGAGAAGCATCAGATTTGGTCGCGAGATGTTGAAAGAGAATTTAACCCATTTATCAATTACATTTAGATAAAACATAACCAATTCCAATCATAGCATTGGCTGTATCACAAAATCAACCTATTTTAAACAACTTTGCTTATTATCAGGGCATTCAACTGTAACTAAATTTAAACAATCATATCTACTTGACTATCCATCGAATCGAAAACAAATCCAACTGAATCTTTAAACCATAACAAAATTATGTACAGCGAAGCATGCCTATGCAACAGAGCAAGTGAAATATGTACACAGAGTATAATATAAATGAGTGGAGCTTATACCATCACAATTGCTGAAACTATGTCAATTTTGAATTGACAATAGCGGTAGCAGATTCAACATTCTTGAACAGGATTGACCCAGCAGTTCGTTGCTTCTTATCGTTGGGTTGGTCCTTTGCCTTCTGGCCAGTGAGCTTTGCCACTTGGCTTTCCAAATCGTGAATTTTGGACTGTAACATAGGTACATCCAAGTAATATCTCTCTAACCACAATCCACACTGGTCACAAGGTGCAGTAGCATTTTGAACAGAAGGGGGTTTTGATGATTCCCCGAGGGTTTCATGGGATGGTTTAATACCGGGAAAATCAGGGTTATCCCTCAGACAGGGAAGTAAGTTTTTAACGAAATCGCAAGGGGGTTTGTTACAGAAGCCCTCGGAGTAAGGATACTCCTCGGTGAGAAATCATTCCACTTCAGAATCCGAGTCTTCGCTAATCGTGATAGGCTCTAACTTAACAGGGGGCTTGGTTTTATTCCTTGCCATACGCGAAATTAGTCTTGCATTTTTCTTACCTCTGGTATTAGTATCAGTCTTAGGTTTTGGCTTTCTGCTCGTGGGTTTATCAACTCGCTTAGTCACAGCCATAGGTAAACTTGCAGGTGGGTCGGGTTTAGGTTTAGGTAGTAAAATATTATAAGGCACAGGGCTAGGCTTGGTCTCGGCTACCACGGGCTTGTCAACCTGTGGAGGGTCCGAATCTTCGAAATGATTATGGCTAAGGAAATCAGCCCAACAATCATCGTGCAACCTTAACTCGTAAACCACTATCAACTTAATCAAACCTAAATGAAAAAGGCTGGTGTCAGATTGGTTGAGCTTGTATCTTTTAGCCATTTTGAATAAGATTCGATGCAAATAATGGGGCATACTGAGCTCAAAACCCATAAACACCATTAATAAATGCAGATGAAACAGGAAGACGAAACCATACCTTCCTTCACACGTAACGAATTTCTTGATAATCATCAAGAGATCATACCAGCGGGGTTTCAACATCTTCGCAGGCAAACCTTGGTCACACGAATCCACTGTTCGAGACTAAAATAACAACGTCCACGGGACATCGTCAACCTTGCAGTTTTTAGACCATTTTTGTCTTGTAACAGGCAAGCTAGTCGCCGAGATGAGGAATTGTTTAGTGATTTCAAGCTGGACATCTCCAACTTTGGCTCGACAGCCATCAAATGACAATGCAAATTGCCGAGCCACAGTGATATTATAACCATCAAATTTCCTTATAAAAGCAAGCCACCTGAACTCTTTCAAGTCATTAAACGCACCCTCAAACATCCGCAGGGCCTGGAACCCATTGGGTTATGCCCTTACGACAGGAGCCATGGCATCGGTACATGGTAGGGTTTGAGCTAAACAAACAGAGAACAGGGTCAAGAACGATAGGGTTTGATAGTTTCATCGCTTGACGAGACCGGAATTAACTGCATCTGCACGAAGATGGTGGGATTACCACCACCACGCATTGTGTTAATGACCATGTACAACACTGTTACATTCATAATCACTCACCATATCAACGTGTCAATCATCCGAGTCAGAACCAACACCGTATGTGATAATCACGCTCCAAGTGTTTAAGTTTAATCAACATGAAATCCAATGAACAGTCTTGTCAATTCAAACGTTTCAAACTGATGTTAATACATTCATACCAATGCATAGCTCGAAACCATTTCTCGCTCCATGTGATTATCAAACTCACAAAACCATATATCAAGGGTTCAAACCATAAAATTGAAAATCCAAAAGATTGATCAAAGCACTTTTCAAAACTCAAACTATTGCCACTTATATGAAGCCAAACTTATGATATTGCCAATGTGTTACTAGCATAATCAAAGTATAAAAACATTACAACCAATGGCCATATGAAAATGATAAGTTAAGAGTTCAAAACAACAAGACTCATGTCATATGTAAAAATCAAAATCAATTATAATCCTTCTGACATCAAAACATAACTCATAACTTAATATCTATCAAAGAAATCAAGTTGCGCAATTAAAGTGAATGGATATAGTTTGAAGAAACTTTTTTGCAACGGTGTGATAAACCAATGGTCAAGTGTTCTTCAGTTAAATCAATAAAAATGACGACAGTCAGATCAACAAAGGAGGTTTTTTCACACTTTCAGTTGTGAAAACTGCAGTGAAACCAAAAGCAATCGTTGCAAAAATAATGAAACAAATAGCTAGAAGCACCATGCGACGATGACTTGTCGTTTAGAAGACAAGGGGTGTAGGCATCTTTTTAGGGAAAAATAAAATATGTAATTGGCTGCCAACACGTGGTCTGCTGATGTGAGTCGGGTCGATGGTCTAATTCACATCTTGATCTGACGGTTCAGATTCAGTCGGGATTTCACTCATCGTGATTTTGGGATTCTTGATGTCAATATTATTTAACATCTCCAACACTCGATCCTTGAAACTCCGACATAGAATGGAATCAACGGTCCACATAAACCCCTGAGATGAACGGTCCTCCTGATTTGGAGATTTGTGAGCCCTCTACTCCTTGCACTTTTAAAGGTCGTGCAGGTTTTCCTCGATCCAACGGTGGTCAGACCCTCCGCTCAGATCTGATGCCTCTAACTTCAATTAGCCCTCCAACTAAGCTCGTGGTCCACGTGACCTCCCCCTATATGACCAAAACCAAACCTCCTCATCAAAGTTTCAGACTTTCCAATGTTGAAACATGTATGTCCTCAGGATTCGCGATCCCTCAAATTCTGACGTGCTCTTTACGCACTATCTCTCCTGGCTAGGTTCCTGACCCATATGAACATTATCCTTGTGACCGCAGTCTTACCACTCATCGGGGTTTTGAGATTTTCAATGCCACAATGCATTGGCTCACAGGATTTCAGATATGTGAAACGATGATGAGTCAACCCTCCTTTCAGGATTTCACCTTAGCTTTTCTCGATGGTAAACCTCGTGCAGCTCTTGTCTGATCTGATGGCTGATGGGATTTCTAAATGAGATCCAATGGCTCTTGATCTCTCCCTTCTGTAGGATTCTCTTAAGCTCCTCCTGGATGTAGAAACCAACGGTCTAGATCTTCTTCTTCAGTCAATCTGACAGCAGCTGTGCTCCCTCCTGAGCTTTGCACACTTTCCTCCCAACCTTGGGAGAATTACCAGTTCTCAAAGGCCTCGACCTTTGTCTTCCTTCTCCTCTGCGAACTCCTGTATCTTGAGCTTTGTTGTGCACGTTCTTGTTTTTCCATCGATGCACACTCTGATCCTGCCATCTTCACTATTGTACTTGCCATCAATGACAAGCTTACGCTGCCTGTAACACATACCACACATCCTCTACACTATCTCTTCTGATCTTATCGAGGTTTCTCTACAGCTTCTTCCCAAAATACTTCTAGTGCACGTCTGTTACATTCTTCCTGTATTCATGCCATCTTCATTGTTGTAATTGCCATCAATGACAATCATATGCTACCTATTAAACATTTCCAAAAATCTCCCCATTTGGCATTGATGGCAACAATTTCCATCAATGACAAGCATATGCTACCTGTTAAACATTTCCAACATAATGTGTTGGTCAATTTTTGAAGAAGAGAAGACAACTAGTGTTTACATCAACGGGAGAGAAGAAAATCTAGGATTAAGAAGGCTTTTGAACACATCATTTGGGAGTGTAAAACATAAGAACAAAGGGTCATATAGTTAAGCATTTCCATTTGGGCTCCAAGAATTAAATTAAATCTAGATATTTTCTCTTCATAAGGTTTGAAAGTTGAGATGATTTGTGTATAGTTTAGAGTTTTTTGTGTGTGTATATGCTAAGTTGTTCGATAGATTGTTTATTTGACGTTGACATTTTTAAGCAAGTAAAAAAACCACACAAATCTTAAACATAATGACCCATTCATTGTTTTAACCTGCATCTATAGTGTAGATACTTCGGGTCATTCTAACTTGCACACTGGAATAGGGATCAATTACCAAGAGGAATTTTCTCAATTACATTTTCAAGGTGTCTCCACTAAATGGCAATATATACCATCAAGATACCTACTATTCTCTAAGCTTAAAAAATTTGGGAGACCAAACTTATCACTTGTTCAATGGACATGAATTAAGAAGGTGCAAAACATTTTTGCTCTAATGACAATAAATTTAAGAAAATAATGTCACAAAGTATTGCTCAAGTAATTTTTTAGATCCCATCCTCTGTCTCAAGATCATATTTAGAATTATTTCATGTCTACATAGAATCCAAGGCATAGACAACACTCATAGTCAAGGAATCATATCTTCTTCTCTTCATAACACTGGCTACATTGAACTATTTATGACCTAAAAGAGGTTGGCATCTCAAGGTCTCCATTTTACTTTACATTATGCAATTTTTTGTTAGTTGGTTGTTACCAACTAACAAGGTACAAAAAAATTTAGTTGGTTGTTAGTTGGTTTGACAATTTGTTCAGTGGACATGAATTAAGAAGGTACAAAACACTTTTTCTCTAATGACAATAATTTTCCTCCAATGACAATAATGACCATGTCGATTTATTTATTGGGAAACATTCCTTGATAATAAGAAACTACCAATACAAATGACTCAAGTCTTAGACAAACAAACCACATCATCTCCATCACTGAATTCTTGGCCAAGATAAATTCCTACACCTACAACCAACATAGATCCATCTTAACCCTGGGTCAATTAAGCACCAAAAGAGATAAAAAATAAGTCGAGGCACATCCTCAAAGCTTAAAAGTGTTTGGGTTAAGATGGATCTATATATATGTTTACACACACACACACACTATGGTAATTAAGGGTCAGTTTTTTTATATTATAGACTATAACTATTTTTTCGTCTTGATTTAAAAGTGTTGCACATCTCATCCATACTGGGTTGTAGAGTGTACCTCTCTTATCTTGGTGCAGTTATCAATTAAAAAAATATCAAACACCATTTAAATACATGTATCAAGCAAAGATTGGTTGCACAACCAATTCTCAAGCATGCTAGCATATCAAGAAAACTAATTTACCACCTATATCATGAAAGACAATCTTACTACAACTTTACAATGAGGGCCTCTACTCTGTGAAGAAAGAATACTACTAGAAACAACATAGGCACCCCACTCATATAGTGCAATGAGACTTATTGGATATTTTCCTATTGATGACCATGCAACAACAGATATTTCTAGACAAATATTGGATGATTTTCTAGTTGTAGATAACATACAGGATAGTTGATACTATTTAGGCATCACATTATCTCTTTAGTGATCTATTTGGTTCCACATTTGAGAGTTCCATCGTTTATGTTTTGAGAGTGTCATCATTTATGTCTCGGCTTATAGCAAATAAGATCTTAATCCACTCCCTTTACTATATGCAACTTATGTGTCACTTACCAGTCAAACTGACTGGTTTTGGCCATCCATGCCTACAATGCTTGATGGTACTTTTTTCTCTTGACAAAATCTATCCCACATCTTGAGGCATTAAATTGTCTCTTTTAGTAGTTTAGTTATATAGCTAAAGCCTACTTTTAAGAGTGACCTTGTTTAATCTTTCCACCTTTAGCATGGAAATTTACTAGTCAAACTGACTGGTTTTGGCCATCCATGCCTACAATGGTTGAAGGACTTTTTTCTCTTGACAACATCTACCCCAGGGCCCACATCTTGTGGCATTAAATTGTCTCTTTTAGTAGTTTAGTTATAGCTAAAGCCTGCTTTTAAGAGTGACCTTGTTTAATCTATCCACCTTTAGCATGGAAATGTTTAATGCATTCCTTTAAAATTTTAAAAAATAATACTTGTATCTTAGTTGTCTCATGACCACCCTTTGTTCATGCATGAAATGCAAATCCTTTCGTTGAAGGAATTACTCATATGCATTTCATAATATGTTTGTTTATGTATTTAGGCATGCTTGATAGTTGAGAGTAGAAACTGACACTACAATTGTCTCTATTTTCTTATTTCCAATGGAGGTAGAAGATATACAGTTACCTGAATAAGCTAAAACCCTAATAAAAGTTGCAATATTCACTTGTATCTAAATTCAATCAAAGAAAACAATAGACAAAAAAATTTCTCTTGACTTTCTGTCTTCCTTTGCATGGCACTGACAGAGACTTTGAGACGATGACTTGTCATTTAGAAGACAAGGGGTGTAGGCAGCTTTTTAGGGCAAAATAAAAAATGTAATTGGCTGCCAACAATTATATCAGAGCAAGGCATAGCAGTAGACCCATAGAATATCGAAGCCATCAGAGGGTGGCCAACACCCAAAAATGTGCCAGACGTCAGATATTTTATGGGATTAGATGGATACTACAGAAGGTTCATAGTAGGGTTCTTTAAGATTGCTCATCCCATCACTTCTTTGCAAAAGAAGGGAACTAAATTTGAATGGACACCTAAGTGTAAAGAGAATTTTAATCTGTTGAAGGAATTTCTTACTAGTGTACCTGTGTTAAGTATTGTTGACCCAAATGAAATTTTTGTGGTATGTACAGATGCATGTAAGGTCTTTGCAAAAGAAGGGAACTAAGTTTGAATGGACACTCAAGTGTGAAAATAATTTTAATCTGTTGAAGGAATTAATTACTAGTGCACCTGTGTTAAATATTCCTGACCCAAATGAAATTTTTGTGGTATGTACATACGCTTGTAAGGAAAGACTTGGGGGAGTCCTCACGCAAAATGGACATGTCATTGGATATGAATCCATAAAGCTTAAGGAACATGAGAGGAACTATGCCACGCATGACTTGGAACTTGTTTCCATTGTTCACAGCTTGAGGATGTGGAGAAATTATCTCATGGGGAAGAAATTTGAATTAAGAACAGACCACACTAGTCTGAAGTATATTTTTGAACAACCAACCTTGAATGCCAGGAAAACAAGATGGCTGGAATTTTTAAGTGAGTATGACTTTGATATCAAACATATCAAGGGAAAGGAGAATAAATTTCACGATGGACCTAGTAGGAGAGTGCATATAATGCATGCTATTACTATCAGTATGCATCATTCAGAATTGAAGAGAAGAATTTTAGATGGTCTTGTTACAGATTAGCATTACCTATAGGTAAAGGAAAAATTACAGCAAGGAGATGTACAACAAAAAATAAAGGAAGATGGATTACTCATGCATAAAAATAGAATCTATGTTCCTAGTTACACAGAATTGAGGAATTTGGTAGTAAAGAAAATGCATGGTGTTCCTCATGTTGGACATCTGGTTACCAGAAAACAATTATAGTAGTAAGAAGCCAATTCTTTTGGTCGGGAATGAAGAAGGATGTTTTTGATTACATCGCTTGATGTATGTAATGCCAGAAGGTGAAGGTGGAGCATAGGCACCCGACGGGTTTGCTGCAGCCATTGCCAATTCCATAGAAGAAATGGGAAGTGATCACCATGGATTTCATCATAGGATTACCTAGAATGAATAAGAAACATGATTCAATCATAGTGGTGGTTGAAAAATTAACAAAGGCTGCTCATTTTGTGCCTGTGCAAACAACGCATACAACGACTAATATTACATAAATTTTCATGAAGGAAATTGCTAGGTTTCATGGGATAACTAGGACAATTGTCTCGAAGAGAGATACAAATTTTACCTCCAACTTCTAGAGGGGATTGTTTAAAGGAGTTGGCACAAATCTAATCTTTAACACAACATATCACCCCTAGATAGATGGGAAAACAAAGAGAGTCAATCAAATAATTGAACACATGATGAGAATGTATGTGATGGATAAGCCATGTAAGTGGGAAGATTTCTTACACTTGGTTGATTTTTCATATAACAATGGGTATCAAGCTTCATTGAGAATGAGCCCATTTGAACCCTTGTATGGTAGGAAATGAAATACTCCAGTGAGCTGGGAAAACCCAGCAGATAGAATGGTACTTGGGCCGGAGTTGCTCAAGGACATGGAAGACCAAGTGGTCAAGATTAAGAAGAATTTAAAGGCAGATCATGATAGGCAAAAAGTTTATGCAGACAAGAGAATTTAAAGTAGGGGAGCATGTATTTTTGAAAGTGAAGCCTAAGAAAATCTCTTTAAAATTGGGTAGTTGTACAAAGTTGGCAGTCAAATTCTCTGGTCCATTTGAAATATTGGACAGAATAGGGCTAGTTGCATACATGCTTGCATTACCTGCTTCCATGAATGTGCATAATGTATTTTACTTCCATGAATGTGCATAATGTATTTCATGTATCTTTACTAAAGAAATATGCACATGATCCTAACCATGTTATTGATTGGCATCAGATTTAGGTAGAGACGGAGGGAGACTTTCAGGTTCAACCAACATGGTTATTGGACATAAAGGTAAAAATGCTTCAGAATCGAGTTATAGAGCTAGTAAAAGTCTAGTGGACCTGCTATGGTCTTGAAGATGCTACCTAGGAGCATGAAGATGTCATGAGGGAAGAGTACCCACTAATTTTTAAATAAATTTGAAATTTTGATCTCTATTTTTTATATGCATTGAGGACATTGCCAAAATAAGGTGGAGGGGATGTAACACCATAAGTTGTGAACCCCCATTTTAAATAATGTATTGTTACAATGGTGAGAGGCCTGAGTCCCCAAACAATTGTTTAAAGGGCCACTATGCCCAATAAATGCAATGCTTTGATCATTATTAATAATAAACACATCGTTGGCTGCTAGACGAACAAGGACTAGAGTTATAGGGGGATATGATTCCACAAGAGAGGGGTCTTGAGAGGCTAAATTTTGTTCCTATGTTAATTACCTTTTTTTCTAAAGGGGAGAATCAATTATGTGATCTTCTTGGGGAGTCCAGAAGGTTCTTTATTTCCCCACAAACATACTTAAACCCTCCCCTGGTCTGATTGCGGGGTTGGTCATTGGTTTGTCTGCTCTGTCACCTTTGTGTTACCTGATGCAAGAGCATCCACACCTCATCAAGTGAGCCAACGTGAGGAGAAAGAAGAGACAGTTGGACAAGCCAACAAACTTCAATTTTGAATTCTACCTTGGTATTGTTGCGCCGCCATTTAAATGAAGGCATTCAAAGCCGAGTGCACTTGTATTATATTATAGATAGGAAGGCATTTAATAGTTTTAATGTTG
>CBVK0101360784.1:0-10555 GCA_900067695.1 Picea abies | reverse complement strand
CCATTGGATCCAGAGGACAGGTGGCATAAGTCTGTGGACTCTGGGTAAAGACCTAAAGTAGGTCCTGAACATTGATCACCAGGAGGGGTACATGTCGATAGATCGGAGTTTTCAGATGAATGTACTTTGGAAGGAAAGGAGTGCGTAGAAGCTTGAAACTTTCGAAAGTCGAAGAACCGAAGTAGATCATGTCCACCGACCGGTAGGAGATACGTGTCGATAGATCAGAGACTTCAGGGAAAAATACTTCATAGGTTTCCAAGTGAGGAGTGAGACAAACTCTCGAAGCCCTGAAATCCAAAGAGCCGAAAAGCCGAAGAGAATTTGGACAGTAGATTCAGAAGGGCATGTGGCGACAGATCATGAACTCTGGGTGGAAGCACTCTGGCAGAACCTGAAGGAGAAGAGTTTGAAATCGTCGAAGCCCGAACAGTTGAAGTAGCTGGGGGTTGTCTATCTGTGGGAGGACACATGTCATCATATCACGGACTCCAGGTAAAACCGTTCCGGGAGAAACAAAGAGTGAGGAAAACTGAGATCTGAGATCTCCGAAGGCCGAAATCCCGAAGGAGACAAGGGTCTTTTATTTTTAAAAAAGAGCACGTGTTAATAGATTGTGAGCTCCAGGTGAATCATAGTAGGGTTTTAATTGAAAATTGAGACTGTCAAACCCCGAAGATCTGAAGTGAATCTCAACCATCCGATTGAAGTAGACACGCGACATAAATCCACATACTTTGGGGAAAGTGAAAGTTGAGACTTGAAGAGTCTGAAGCTTGAATATCTGAAGGGATTTCAACCGTCAGATTAGAGGGAGACACACGTCAGTGGATCGTCGACTCCGGGTAAAATCCAGTGGGGAAAGGGTTTGAGATTTGAAACTCCCAAATCATGAATTAAATCACGACCGTTTATTTAGAAGGGTTAGATATGACCCGTAGATTCAGAAAGGATAGATCTGAGCTGTCAGTTCAGAAGCACTGTCAAGGTCATGAGATCAACGGTCTCGTCACATTGTGGGGACTGAAGGTGCGTGAACCTTAAAAATTTGAGGGCGGGCCACAATCCAGACCACGGTTTTGGAGGAAGGACACATAGAGGCTCAAGGTGAATTGTGGGGCTAAAAGTAGTTGGTTTCAAACCACCCTTGGCCACTTGCAATCGTTTGGTTACATGAGGTCATCGAACAAGGTCATGTCAAGGAGGGTCTTATCAGAAAAGGGGCTAGCGCCCAAAACTCAGCGATTTCACAAGCGAAAGAGGGGAAGGTCGCGAGTACCATTCGACCTGCACCCGGAAGTCGAAAGAGTCTATGTTTAATTACAGAACGATACCATCAAGGTATTAGAGAGTCGTTTGGCTCCAGAATCAGAGATCCTTGACCGGGAGGTTGGAATGGTTCCTCGAATCTCGAAATTAGAAACCATGGATGGAGAATTTGTCCTTTAAGAAAATCAAAATTTTTTGTGCCCCGTAGTGGGTGTGTTACAAAATATATCTTGAATAAGAAAAAAATGGAATGGTGCCTTATGCATCCAAAGCACGGGGTACCAAAGTTGAATTGGTTCTTTCTCAACATCCAAATTACTGCTCAGGGGTAATCCCTCAAACACATTACAGTAGGGGACTATCGGGACCAAAAACACAGTCATGAAAAATATCTAAGTATTTAAATAATTTTCCAACTGAAAGGAAATATCATTTTTTATTACCTCATCCCAGTTGAATATAGCTTCCTTTTGAAAATAAAAATTCAATACATATAAAATTGACCCGGGAATATGAGAAGTGGATTCTCATCGCACCAATCCTGGAAACAACCATGAAAAATATCGATATGGCTCCACCAACAGAGTTATGTATATGGTTGAAAGTTTAGCTGGCACTTCTGCAGAGGGAACCATGAAATCCTTTAGCAAATTAATCACATCACCCTGGGAATCCATGAAATAATGAGTGCCATGAAGCCTAGGACTTTTTTTGGACGTGGGAAGGTGAAGCATTATTTTGAATATCTTAGGAGTTAGTGGAATAGGGTTCTTTCCTTCGATAGTTACTCGAATTGTTATGATTTCCGAATCAAATCTTCGGGTGTACCATCTCCCTCAATTCAAAGACTTTAGGAATTCAACTAGAATTAACTAAGCCAGTCATCCATATTTTTCTATTATGCTTTTGTTCAGGAGTTAGACTTTGAAACCATTGATATGCCACAAACGAATTAAATTATTTATCTTGGCACATGAGAGAGTTAATTGTATCCCCACAAAAAAAAAAAAAATCCTCCTTCCATATTCTGTATTTCTTATTATTCCAAGGCACTTTGATATATGTGACACTGAAGTATGAAGCTCGAGCTACTTAACGATTAGTAAATGAATAATATTTACTAAAACATTCCTTCAATGCGTACATATTTCCTTTGAAATACGGGCAACCTTAAATGGAAGTTACTTTGAAAATAAAGTGGTTCTTTGGGAAAATGGGATAATCAATCCACATTAACCCCAGATCACTGCCCTTTACCTTGCAAATCAGAATCAATTAATGGATCATAAATGACCCTCGAGTAGTTTGAAAGGTGCAAGATATGGATGAAAATCCAACTAAGTATAGATCATGGAGAGAGGTCACTTCCTTTATAAACTAGTTGTGCGGAAGACATAAAGTGCACAGAAGTGCAAAGACATGGAGAGTGTGGAGGGCAGGATATATGTAGTTATTCGCACAGCATTTCTGCGGAAGTGTAGCAATGCAAATGCTCTACTTCTACGAAGGGGATTTAAGGTTAGGTTTTCCACACTACAAGAAATAATCTAAGTGTTCTAATGTGCTGAACATGGCTAGTGTGGGATGGAAATCTTGTGTGGGATGCGGAGGAATGGTTATGAAAATAGGGAATCTCTGCACAAGGTAAAGAACCCCATGCAAGTAAGAAAAATGGCTAAGTATAGTGAATTTTTTTATGTGTAGGAACATAATGGAACATAAAACAAATGGGAGGGGAAAAGTTTCTACATGTTGGAAAACTTAAAAAAGGTGATGCGTGAAAATGGATCAACAACTAGTAAGAACATAATTGAAGAAATTCTAAAGTTCAAATTCAACACTGGGAGATGTGAGATGGACTGGATGGGATACCAACCTATGAATCAACTAAGTATTTTTCATAATGGGCTCATCAATCCATAGAAAACACCATTATATTTTCTATATTACATCACAGAGAAAAGTGTTGTGCTAAAAAATTTCTTGTAGCTCCACTTGCCACCTCTCTAAGAGTGCTTGAAAGGATGAAAATCTAAAATATATGTAGGCCTCTAATTGAAATATGGTAACTAGACTTATACAACCTTGAAGTATTCATCTCAAGTCATTGTTTTGGACACCTATTGGCATAGCTCTAAATATTGTTGTGATCATCCCTACAAGTTATAAGCCCTCTTTGTAAAACATCAACACTCTCTTTATTTCCTTGATAATGGATCAAACCCACCATAATAAAACCTATATTTATATGGGTGTAATTATCTCTAAGGGGAAAATGATAGGAGGCCATTAATTGAAGGGATAACTCTTCAAATTTATCTACAAGTGGTTGATCTAAACAAATAGCTATTGCTATAGAAATCTTATTTCAGTGTTTTGTTGGAGATTTTTTCCAATTACATCCATAGTGGAAATAAAAGAACTAGTTATGTTTACCTCTACTTAATTTCACTTCAGTAAGCATTTAGATGCCACATCCTTACACAATTTTAAAGGTAAACCATGACAAGTGGTAATGGCACATTTTCCATGTCAATTTATTGCACAAAATCCCACTAGTTTACTTTATTTGTTGTTCTAAACACTACCATAAAATAATTGACCTAATTGGGCATCACCATTTATTTAACATAATAACCATGTTGTGATTTAGATGTATTCATAGTAGATCTACATTCTAACTACTAGGTATGCACCCCTTACTTGAGTCCTTTAGCTAATGCCTTCTCCTATGGAAGCACCATGTTATTGGCATCAAACCTCATACTTATCTTCAAATTTCATCCAAAACCATATTGATCACAAACACCTCAATAGGCATGAAAACCTAATGAAAAATATGGAAAGGAATCACCACATTGGAAATATGCAATTTGAGTTGTTAACATTTATCCAAACCAAGAACACAAACTAGGGGTTGCAATGGAATGTGAAAGAGTTTGTTATCCATTAGGAACCGATTATGACTAGAATTTATTAAAAGATTTATTTTAAAGTTGGGCCATCCTTTGCCTATAGATATTGTTAAAATGTATGATAACATTTTTATGGAAATATCAAATTTTATAAAACCTTGGATGCAGACTATGTGGATCCCTTACTTATCAAGTCTCATAAGGTATATATGTTCTACAATGGAGTCCAAGATTTTATCTCATAGATCTGGTAATTGCAAAAGCATTCTAGAATATCTAACCTAATAACTTGGAATAAATATTGAATAACTATAGGAATGGGAGGGATCCTCCTAATTAGGGAATGAATTCAATACTAGTAAAGGTAACATTACACTTCCTAATACCTTGAATGTAGTCATCATCGAACCCTTTCTTATCATGTCTACTAAAGGCATGGAATTTCTCTTGTGGAGATCAAGTTTCTATCTCATAGATATGCTAAAAGTTTGAGCAAGTCCTAAAATGAATTTCTAGCCAATGTATCTTCCAAATTTTTCTTTGGCTTTCTCCTATTATTAAGTTAAACAATGTTAATATGGATTGGTTTCGGACCTTTCTAAATGACTAGTATAATATAGTCGATTGGGAAAAAAATGGATTGTATAATCATAAGAAAGAAGAAAAGCAGTTGCATTATCCCAAGGAACAACATATATTGTGATCAAATAAGTTCAAAATATTATTGATAGAGCTACTTACCAATTAGAAAAATTCTCGTCAAATGTGTGATCTATTGCAGAAAATTGCACACGAGTCATTTAATCAGTGATTAGAGGTAGGTTTAAACTGGATGAACTATTGCTTGACAACTTCCACCAGATGGGTAAGCGAGTAATGGTTCCCATATCTTGGTTTTGTCTTTTGTTGGATTAGGCGATGTATGATTTCGTTCGACCGATAGGGAGGGACTCAAGGTTCAATTTTAGAATTAGTTAGGAGGGTAAGGTTGCTTAGTTCAATAGACTAGTTACCAATGGGAATAATTCCCATCAAATGTATGATCTATTGCAAAAAATTGAACACATGGAAAGTAGACTAGTCACTAATTATAAACTTGTGAAAATAACCAAGAGAAACATAACTATAGGGATAGTTTTAATGCATAAATACTTGGATTGAAAAACTATGCTCCCCTTCTTCTTTGAAAAATCTCTTCCAATCTTTTCTTGGTCACACAACATGCTCTATCTGTGCAGTAAGATCATTTTATTTATAAAACCCATTTTTGACATAAATGAGCCAATATTTATAGGTCAAAGACAAAAAGAAAGAATTGGTGGGTTGGAGAGGAAAATAGAGAATTTGCAAGAGTGGATAAGTAAGAGGAAAAATTTTGGATTTATTCCATGGAGGTAGGTCAGATATGGGACACAATATCTGTACACTCGGGTTGGATCCTACAAAATGTGATCATACATACATATTTTCTCCGATTGGCTCCTCTAAAATGTGATCATGCATACAAATTTTCTCAAATTGGCTCCTCCAAAACGTTTGTTGTGGTTATGGTAACTTTTGCAGCACTGATTCGACTCGTTCTTAGGGTTTATTCCACTCGCGCACCCAAGAAATATCTCCAAAATGTGTTGTGGTGGTGGGTAATGTTTTAATGGTGATTTGACCTGCCCACCAAGCAAGAAGAAGCTAAGAGCCAAAACTAAATTATAAAAATTAAAATTAAATGTCCACATTTTTTAAATTAAAATTATGTTCATTTTCAAAATTAAAATTATGATATTGTCATGTCATTTTTTTAATGTCCTTTCATTGTGCATATATTGTATTATTTAAATTGGTTTCTAAGTTAAAGAAATAGAAATGCATTAGTTGTTAAAGTACTACAATGTTTTTTTTGGGGTAAATTGAAGTTTATTCTCAATCACATCAATAAATTATTTTTTTACTTTTATTTCTAATCAATCTTTAAATGTAACTCAATTATGGTTATTTATATTGTACACATAATGTAGTGTAATAGGTGAGTTGTCAACTATACATCCCCATAAAATAACTAATTCATATATTTTTGATATATCTCTTAGGAGGCCCATTTTTTACCTCAAAATTCCCCTAATACCACAAAAGCATATAGCACAACAGTGATGAATGATACTCAAAATATTAATTGTTGGTCGAGCTTAAAGAAAAAGAGTTAGACCCCGATTTAGACTTTGATTCAGAGTAGGATAAGAGAAATCAGATCATCGATGGAGAGCCTAGTGCTACCATCACAACCACACATATCAAACCAGACGAGTCAGAGGAGCTTAATGAAGGGGGGCACTTATTCCATTCACAAAAGTGGGTGAAGGGAACCCCACTTGTTGAGAGGCCTCGTAGGCCCTTGTAATAGTCATCATATACTCATTATACATAAGTGAATATATTAATATATGTAATAAAGGGATAAATGCATAAACGAATGATTAGTTGGAGTAGGTACAACTGCTCCAACCATCTCTCCTATGTATATATACTCATTAAGATGGAATAGAAAGGCGGTCGGTTAACCTTTCCACAAACACTTCTTGAGTATGTGCGTGTGTCTTGATGTGTTTTCCCTAATGCACTCTAGACTACAATACTTTTGCCCGGGAAAGCAAGGATTTGAGTGTGGGGGAGATGTTGTGAGGTCTCTTAGGCCCTTGTAATTGTCATCACACATTAGACGTTATCATATATAAGTGAATATATGAATATATGTAATAAAGGGGTAAATGAATAAATGAATGATTAGTTGAAACGAGTACAACTGCTCCAACCATCTCTCCTATGTATATATACTCATGAATATGGAATAGAAAGGTTGTTGGTTAACCTTCCCACAAACACTTCTTGAGTATGTGTGTGTCTTGATGTGTTTTTCTTAATGCACTAGTAGACTACAACATTTGGTTATGTTGCTACATGACTTGAAACATGGAATATTTTCTCAAGATGCACAGAAGATAATCTTGCAGCGGCTTTTTTCCTGGTGGGTGAGAGCCGCACGAAAGGATTATGCACAAGAAATGAAATATTAATCGTTCAAGAATGTTCGTGGATGCTACATGCTCATGGATGCTGATTTTTCATGCTTGTTGAATGTGTACATTGATGAAGAATTGTTATTGATTGTTATTATGCTAAGCATGTAGTGAGAACAATGGATGCTGAGCATTGGAGCTTCTTAATATGGTTCTTGGTCGATCCATTGTTCACGGTGATACTCAAACCTGCAAAAGAACGGGATGAAAAATATACAAAGATATGTTCAGTGATGAAAAATGTTGACAAAAGTGGATGCTGGTGGATCTTCATTGATTCATGCTTAAGGAAACAAAGAAGATCATTTGCAGATGCTAGAAAAAGGATTATTTTATTATTACAGTGGTGGAATTTTCGTTAAATATTCTATTGGTTCATGAATGTGTGACTATTTCACATGATGCCATATGTAAATACTACAGAATGCTCTCGCTTAGACCAAAATGGATACAAATGTGATGATAACGGTGTTTTCTTTGCATATATGTCTTGAGTGTCTCTTGGAGATAGCGAGACTCTGCTATGGTTCACGATCCAAGGAGATGAATCCTGATCCAAGGAGATGAATCCTGGGAGAAGCAACATTGTTGTTGAAAAGAGAGCGGGAGATCGAAGGTCGAATCGACCTGCATGTGAACATTGAGAGCGCAATATCGGAGGTTGAATCGACACAACTCAACATGCATAGCAGTTGAAAGTTGAAATCATCCAACTGCAATACAAACTCGACCATTGAAGTAATCGACCAAAAAATTGGTAGAACTAAGTCAAAACATGGCAGATTATGGACTTCCACTACTCCTGGTTTCTTTTTGGTAATCATGTATTATTATGCATTGAGTAATGAAGTTTATATGATAATGTTTAGAAAAATCTTTATCAGCTTTGCCCTGAGTTGGAGTCACTAGCTCGTGATTGTAAAAGTAACATGAAGGAATTCGAGGAATTCGTTTATTTAAGTATGTTGTTCGAGTTTATAGTCAAAGTCTTAAGCAATCAATTCAAGTTTTTAGTTAGTCCTAGTCATCAAAATTATAAAGAAAATGTTCTCAATTGATTGAGTCAATTGAGTCGAGATAGAAAAGAGGGGGTTAAATATGTGCCTTCTTCGAAGGGAGGAGATCCCTTCCACTTATGTAATGTAAGTCGGTCCTTGGTCGATGAGATCAGTTTCTCACTGACATAGTCAATACCTAGTCGATGACATGAAGTCAGTTTCTCACTGACATAGTCGATACCCAATCGATGACATGAAGTCAAGCCATGCGTAGGCAAATATTTTTGTATTTTACTAACAGTTAGAGAGTCATACTTGAGTCATAGAAGAATTTTCCTTCATGTAAATGAAATTTGCAGACTCCATACATTCACAAAGCCCATAAATCATAAAGAAGCACATCCATGATTAAGAAGCAACAAAGTAATAGAGAATAATTTTGATGAGCAACAGAGTGGATTAAGCATTGATCGAGAATTTTCCATAGTTAATTTGAGAACATGCAGAGAGAATTCATGATGAGTGTTGAACACGAAAATTTTGCAGTCGTTGAAGGCATTCAAGAAAGAGACATCACATGACAGACACACATATAACATCTTAAATGACAAGATGATGACACAATAAATATTAATTGATTGTTCCCCTTGGTAGAAGAGTTGTAGAACGATTTCTCAGGTCATGGAAAAGAAATCAAAGGAATGGTAGGATTGGTCGTTGTTGCAGACCCTCATCAATTCCAATATAAAAAGAACCCCCAGGCATGACATATCATTGAAGAACCCCTATAGAGTGCCCCAATGGCTCCTAGGAGGAATACAAACTTGCAAATGAGTATGGAAGCCAGTGGCACCCAACAAGAAATCAACATAGTCGATTATATGGAGATTAAGGAGCTGGCATATGTGATATATATTCATTTAGATCCATTGGAAACTAGTCACAATAAACCTTGTACACGTGTGTCCTCCTATACAACTGGTGGTTGTTGTAATTTATTTACCTATGAAGACTGGTATGCATGGTTGATGCACAATAAGGATACTTATGTATGAGTAGAGACCCGGGACATTGTTGCATGCTTGCTCGGGATGAGCAAGGATTTGAGTGTGTTGGACAGTTGGTTTTCATTGATGTCAACCCTTGGAGAGTGATCCTGGAGATTGATGTCAACCCTTGGGGAAGTACAGAATCCCTAGATATGTAGACGAGATCGTTGGAAAATTGATTATCATTTGTATGATCAATATTGATGGTGAGTTAGTTGGGTGCATTTGATGTAATCTACATATAGCCCCATAGGTGTGCTTATGGGACCCAAATTTGATTGAGTAATGACAACATGAAGGAAAATGTAATTGTAGGTAAGACTATGATATATGGATAGTACACGTCGTGTCATTTCCGGTGATATGTGGAACACCACATGGATCCTCACGGTTAGGGAGATATGGCCTTGTGAAGTTGGAAGCCCCGAAGAATGGGCAAGAAGCCCTAGTTGGTTACAAGTCAATGAGTAAAAGGGAAAAGTAATTGTAACAAGAAATTCAAGGAGCCCTAATATTAAGGAAAGAGGTTACCTAGAAAAAGTATAAATAACCCTCAAGGAATCTCTCATTGGTACACACACACACACTTACATTGAATATCTTTCTAGTGAATTGTTATGGTCTATTTTGGTATCTTGGTGAATGCGATGACAAGTCTAAGGTAGAGAAGAAGGTGTGGGAAAAGTGTGAAAGTTTCGGCGCTGCAAAAGGAAAGGGTTTTTGAAAAAACCTAATTACTGAGATCCTCGCGGGTTGCACTATATCTGTCAAGTGAGGCATCCTCGTGAGTCATCGAGTGTTTGTCTAGTGAGGCACTTGTAGAATTGAGATAGCATGTTGGTACCAAGTTTTTGAAGGTCTAAAGAAGCTACAGGTCAGTTTACAGAGTAACAAAACAACTACAGGATCAGAGGTAAGGGTTAAGGCTTATGGTTTTGATGTTATGGTACATGCATGGTGATAATAGCATGTGATTTGGTGCATCTTGGCAATGTGATGGTACATTGATTAGAGGCATTACTGACTACTTGTTTAGTTACATGTTATGGTGCATACTTGAGGTTTGAGGTTGTATCTTGGTGATGTTGAAGATCATGCTTGAGGTGTGTATTTGAGGACCTTGGTATATGACTTGATGCACATCATTGGATATATGGTGCATTATGATCGAGGTCTACTTGTTGAGATACATTGTTGGTACATATCTTTGATACATTGGCACATGGTTTATGGTAGTTGGTTGAGGCATATCATGA
>CBVK0101360781.1:0-12011 GCA_900067695.1 Picea abies | reverse complement strand
GGCTTCTCAACTATATGTATTATTGCTAAAACTGCTATCAGCCCCTCAGTTATACTGGTTTCCGGATACCGGCAGTATTTTTGGTGGTTTTTAGCCATGACTCTGTATTTTTGTCTAAGTTATGTGCTTATCTAATATAGAAAGTACTACCCTCTTTTTTATTTAAAAAAAAAAAAAATAGTCTCACTACCTATTAAAAATTCAGATTTTACATCTAATTCAAAATCATTTTAACTGACCCTATACATACCTATATGGTAAATTTTCAACTTTCTCATAGAATGATTTGATTTTAAAAATTCAGACCTGTGTAGATTTTAAAATTACCCAGGAAAAAAATACCCGTCGCATTTAAACACTGATTCCAATCCCTGAACATGACGTAATAAGTGTATATATTAAACGCGACATGCCACTAGTCGCTATTAGAAACATTAAGCACACTTAAAAGGTCGGTTGCCGACCGCTTCCTCCAGGCTGTTCTGTAAAAGAAAAACAAATCTTTATTCTACAAAATTTTCCAACGGCGACTCGAAATAACAAAAAGAAAATTTCCGCAAACAAGCATTCTTCCAGAACATGACATCATAAGCGTGCGTCCTTTTACGGAATATACCACTTGTCGCTATTAAATATTACGAAGCCTTTAAACGGTCGGTTGCGAACTGCTTCCTCCAGGCTGTGCTGTCATAGAAATAAATTTCAGAAGGCGACATATAAAAAGTTGAAAATCCGCGAAACGCGCCTGTTAAAACTCGTAAGTTCCTTCACATCGGTGCCTCGGTAAAACAAAGTTTCGAATCCAAAGAATAAGAAACCCTTAATTTTCACATGCGAATGTGAATTCCAAACAAAAAAGAAAGAAAGAAAGTATTTTTAATGTCCACGAGGTTAAAAATAGTTTATGGGATCGATTGTTTTTCCATCTGGCTTTTGCATTCGGCCCGTTTTACAATAATCGCGCTCCCAGCTTCTCAACAAACTCTTAGCTGAATAGATTATCCCAGGAGTCATGAAAAACATAATATTGTCTGAGCGTTTTTATGTTTTTATGAACGTTTTATGTTTTTATATTTTTTATTTAGTTGTTTTTATTTTTAATTTTTTATATTTTTTTTAATGAAAAAAATGAATTTTATTTAAAATCTAGTTGGAAATTTAGAAAATTTTATATTTTAGTGATAAAAATCGTATATTCTAAATACTTTGAAATTATGTTGAATCAATTTATACATTAAAAATATAATTTAATGTAATTTAAATAATGTAAACTTGTAATTTCTAATTTAAATTTTAAGAGAAAAAATAACAACTATACAATACAACATCAAAACATCAATCAATGTAGAACAAGAATATTCACTATTAAAATTTAAAACAGAATGCTTGCAAATACTAAATTTCAAATTTTAACCGGAAAAATTATAGCTATGTAGAAGTAGAATTATAAATAGAAAAATATATATGCGGTACGAATAATGTATAAATTTCAATTTTAACATAAAAGACTACATCTATGCAAAATAATAACATTAATATAATATATATGGGCTTACTACACAGAATGTTTGCAAATTCACTAAATTTAAGTTTTAACAGAAAATACAGCAGCTGTGCAGGAGAATAGCAATAAATGGTTGAACAAAACTAAATTTTAAATTTTAGCAGGAAAGGCGGCAGCTGTGCTGTAGAATGGTGAAATAAGTGGAACAAAATATTCAGGATAATTGAACAGAATGCTTAACAATACTAAATCTTAACTTTAACAACAGACGGCAGCTGTGCAGATGAATAGCAGCAAATGGTATAAAATATGCATGATAACCGAACAGAATGCCGAAAAATACTAAATTTTGAAATTTTAACAGGAAAGACGGCAGCTGTGCAAAAGAGTAGGAACAAATGGAATATAAAATATGCAGGATAACTGAACAGAATGCGAAAAGATACTAAATTTCGAAATTTTAATAGGAAAGACGGCAACAGTGCAGGGGAATAGCAACAAATGGACTATAAAATCTGCAAGATTATTGAACAGAATGCTTTCACATGGTTTAAACTTTAAATTTTAGTTGCAGGATTAGGATCAATTCGCTGAAAGCTTAAACCCTAGAATGAATCTTAAACAAAACAGAGACGCCGACGCATAAATATTAAATAATCTTTGACAAATAAACTAAATCCAGAAAAAAGGAAAGAAAACTGCGAGTCTTACAATTGCAGAGCACGAGCAATCCGACGAGGGTTAACTCCTTCAAAGGATAACCTTTTCGCGTTTCTTTAAGCCGCTCCACCTTGCAGCCAGGGCAGTTTTCGTGATACTTCACGGCCTTCCTTAACAGTGGCTCGCATTGATCGTTACGACTGGCCATTTCTCTAGCAACAACTTTTCCACACCAATAAATCGGAAAAACTTTCACAATATATCGCAAAAACTCAGATTCTAGAGTCTAAACCAATAAATCGCGAAAATTCAGACTTCTTTTCGTAGGTTTTTCAAATTTTTATTCTTGACAAAGAAAAATTAAACAAGCGGCCAGTGAAGGCTTCGAATCTGAAGCGAAAATCATAAATGAGGCTTTAAGTGGACGCTTCGTGATCTGTACAGGCTGTGAAGGGGAGACCTTAAAACATATGGTTTCTGATGTGTGGAGCCTCCTGCTTATTCTTTTCATTAGACGGGCCGCTGTTGTTGGCCAGACATTCCAGCCAGTGGGAGCCTTACGTATTTGTATTTTGCATTGGTTTTATATGTAATGTGGGTCCCATTTTAAAGCGGGCGTGAGTGATGAGTCATCATCATCTGAGCCGAAGACAGGTGTTCAGATCGCGTTTTTGTTAAAGGCTTACGCGTGGTCGGATTACATGGAGCATTGCTGTAGGCTAAACGTTCTATATAAAATGATGGTTTTTTTGGGATGTTTGTTCAAAATTTCTCAAGAAATTATTAGAATTTATTTCTACATTTAAAAATAAATTTTGAATAACAAAAAATAATACACTTTTACTTAAACTTTTAACATTTATGATTTTATGATCTTTTATTTTATACTTCACTTGTATTCATAACCTCATCTCAATAATTATTCTAAATGAAGTAATTAAAAAAAATATTTTTATTATTATATATATGTATGATTAACATCATAAAAAAGATAATAACTTAAAATAGATTAAAATAGTAAATAAGTTAAATGGTCAAAATTCTACAAATTTAATGGAAAGTTATATTTCCTCTTAATTAATAAGAATTAAGAATTTTGTTTTAAAAATTTTGAATAAAGATTTTCTATGTTTTAAGATTATTTACATGATTTAAATTTTGAAAAAAAATAATAATGAATCATGATGAACTTTATGTCACTTTAAAGAATAAATTTATTATTTATTAAAACAATTAAATATATCTTCTTACTCATTTAGTAAAATTTTTATCAATATCCTATTAAAAACACATAATATGTAAAAAAGATCATAGTATGTAAAGAAGGTCCAATGATAAAGAATTTATATAAATAAGATCATAGGATGGAGAGAAGATCGACTATATAGAATTACATTAAACTTTCAAGTTTTTCCTCCATATACATGAATGTATTTTTTAATTAAATATTTAGTTTTGAAATGTAATGTTTTATTAGGTTAATAATAAAAATTAAAATAATAAAATTTTAAAATAATTCATTTTAAATTTCACATTAATATTTTACAATTAAATATTTTTGAAGTGTAAGATAATCCGTGACGAATTGTGATATTAAGGCATTTTTGATGTTAAAGTTATCTTTTGAAACCTGATCTCAGCCACAGGTTAGTTCGGCAAACAAAACAAAAAATATTTTACGATTAAACATATTAATTAAGTGATTTCAGAAAATATATATTTTTCTTAATAAATATTTTTTAAAATATAAAATATCATTTCATATTAATAAGTTTGATATTGAAACTTTATTTATGTTTAATTAAATATTTAGTTTTGAAATGTAATGTGTTCAAATGATATTATGTTAATAATAAAATTCTTATTAAATATTTAGTTTTGAAATGTAATGTGTTCAAAATGATATTATGTTAATAATAAAATTCAAAACGTTTAAAATAATTCATCTTAAATCTTGCATTAATATTTTACAATTAAACATATTAATAATTAATCATAATTAATTATATGGTAATTTTAATTAATTATATAGTAATTATAAAGTGATTTCAGAAATATATATTTTTCTTAATAAACATTTTTGAAATTATAAAATATCATTTATTGCATATTAATAGGTTTGATATTGACATTAAAATAATATATAGACTACAATAATATATAAGTGTTGTTTAATTGTTTTATGTTTTAGTTTTTTTACATAAATTTAGAAGAAATTGTAATTTTATGTAAATTGTTTTTCTAATGTATAAATGGATTTAGACAGAAAATTTAAAATATATATATATATATAAAGTTTATATAACTTGAGTAGACCTAAAGATTAAAAACATGTGTTTCCTCCTAATAAACCACAAATTCAAATCCAGAAGAAAATTAATAACTGATAATTTATACATCTATATAAAAAAAAATATAATAAAATTATTTATCTTAATAATATTTATATAAAAACATTTTTATAAACAATATATCATAATTACTTATAAAATAAGTTATGATTATTTATTTTAACAATTTTATGTAAACACGTTTTTATAAACAATGTATCATAATTAAGTAATAATATTTATGTAAAAAAATTTATAAACAATGTATCATAATTACTTATTAAAAAAAATTAAAGTTATCATTACTAATTTCATTTGTTTTATAAACACTGTGCGAGATCCGTATTCCAGTTTTCAATTAAATATTTCTTTATTGGTCTGTCTTTAAAATGATTTGTAACAGGGACTTCACGTGATCCGTATTCCAGTTCACCGGACAAAGCTTTCGCACGTGTATGAAAACAAAACTGTCCAATGTGATTTAAGGAATCTCATTTTGTTGTAATATAAATTGTTTTTTTTCGACGGCTTGAACCAGGGTGGGTCTTCACTTAGTTTTTTAGAATGACATAAGTGCATACGTTTGAAAATATTAAATACCACATGTGATTTAGAGCCAGGTTTGGTAGGGCGGCTTTTATACTTATCATATCATTATACCTTTGTTTTTAAGTGACATATCGTGCTTGATAGTTTTAAGATAGATTCTTCGAGATTCGCCTTGGGATTTGCAAGAGTTAGAGATTTTTTTGGAATTCCCTAGATGATGCCATGATGTTTTAAGCTCAAATGCCAAAACATACTGGAATTACTCACTCTTTGGCAGGGTTATGGTATTGATAGAAATATTTTATTAAACTATATGGGATACTAAAACGGGTTATGTCAAGTTGCATTTTGTGACTATTTTATCATAAAAGTAAAATTATGAAATTAGTGATGGAATAGTAAAATTTAAATTGTGGTTTTTGATTTATTTCATTGAATTAATTTTTTTTTAACAAGTTTAAATATTTTGTTTCTGTATTTTTTATATTTATTATTGAAATTCTATTATATAATTATTTATAAAATTGCAATTTTTTTATTGTTGGAATTTCATTTCTATGTATAAATGAATTCAGTCTTCTAAATTTGTGGCAGTGGCTAAAAAAGGTTTAAAAAATAGAATGTTTATACTAAATTGTTTCTTTCTCTGTATATTATAGTTTAGGTATCTTGTTGGTTTTAACTCTTAATCATCTTATGCTATCATTTTTTTAAACTAATTTTATTTTACCTTTTACAACTAATTTTGTTATATCTTTTACTAAATCCTTTTGAAATGTTGATCCTCAATTTTTGATATGTAAATTAATATCTTCCTTATTTGCAAGTAAGTTGCACAATGGACCATTTCCCGATTTGTGAGTGTTATCCTTAATGAGTGTCCTGAGTACAATTATATAATATAAATATAACCATAATTTTTTTTGGAAAAAACAAGTAAGTTGCATAATGTAAAAGAAAGTGTTGCTAATTTGTATATGCTCATTATAATTAGGTTAAAAGTTGCAAGGATCAATTCTCAAAAAAATAAATTTAATGGTTTCTATGACCATAGCTCCAAGGGTTATCACAACAGATGCATTCATAACAAAGAAATAAATTTAATTGTTTTTATGACCATAGCCCCAAGGGTTATCCCCGACGGATGCATTCACAACAATGCCCTTTGGAAATCTCTAATCACTCACATACTTTCCTAGTTAAGTCTAAGAGTTTCTAGATTGATTAAGATCATTCATATCTTATTTGTGGATGGCATCTTAATCACGACAAACGCTTCAATTAATGAATGGATAGAAATCGATGGCATCATCAAATTTTTCTGCAAAGCATCATGTTTAAGGGTAAATATACATAAGTCCATTGCACTACACGTTGGATTATCGTAGGTAGACTTGGCTCTGTATAGGACTGTTCTTCCATATAAATTTCTTTGTTGTCCACAGGGTTTAGATATATGGGTTTCTACTTGACTACTGGGCCACAAAAAAGTGTTGACTGGAACTCGCTACTAAAAAATAGATCTCTGGTGTAATAAATAGTTATCACTGGGGAGACATTTTATTTTGGTTAAATCGACCCTTGAAAGTCTGCCTGTATACTAGTTTTCATTGGCAACCATCCCGTGCTCTATTTTAAACAAGATCAGGAGTATTATGTTTAATATCCTTTAGAGAGGAAACATGGACTTTTCTCATTTACATCTTTGCAGATGGGATTCGCTGGCTAAACCAAAATGCTATGGAGGTTGGGGGTTCTCCAATATCTTTCACTCCAGTAAATCCTTAGCAACAAATACTGTCTGGAGGGTTCTAATGGGTGTAGGCATTTGGCATGATGTCATAAAAGATAAATATTTCCCATCTTCCACGGTTATAAACTGGCTCAGATCGCCTAGTTTCATTCCGACAACAGTCTCAAAGATTTGGGGTGGACTATTAAAATTCATTCACCTGATCACGCAGTGGCTAAGCTGGTTACCTGGTTCGAGACACCTTGTGGCTATTGATAGAGACAAGATACTGGGTCTAGAGGATAGATCTTACCTCTCTCCTAAACTTGTTTCTTTGTTAAGACAAAAAAAGATCTTTGTCCTCTCACAGGCAAGGAACCTTGCTGGACAAGTCGGCCACTCGACTAGCTAGTACATATATGGGGACCTTGGCCTCTCGGGTTCGTTGGTTGTTGAATGGGAGTGTTATCGCAAGGCTCTCAACAGCTCAGGAGTTTCCATAAATGATGGCGATGACACTTTAATGTGGACGAGAGGTGACCATTCAGGGTACCTTTCTGCAAAAAATATTTACTTGGCTATTCTCTCCACTCAAGATTGCTTGGATATTGATGGATGGGGGCATGGCTTATGGAAATGGGCCATCCAACTTAAGATAAAATTATTCACCTGACTGGCAGTTGAGGGAAATATTCATACATGGGATACGCTTCCAAAAAAGGGATGGGAAGGCCCTAGTCAGTGCCCATTATAAAAGAGCTATGTCAAAGACATAAACCATATTTTCATCAATTGCATCTTCACAAAATCAATCTGGAAACAATTAAACACCCTCCTGAGTTTTAAGGATGCATGGATAGGTCCAACATTGTCGGATTGTTTTAAATCCTGGACAAAGGAGAAAACAAATATATCTTACCTCCCGACACTCACCTATTGGTATATCTGGTTGGAGAGGAACTCTACGATTTTCGAGAATACTTTTCCCTCTGCTATTTCGGTAACCATAAAAACTTTGGGTGCCCTCAAAAGGAAGCTTGGTTTACATAAATCTCTACAAACCCGTACATGTTATTTATCTCACCAGATGAGATACACACTAGCTTGTTTTGATGGTGCAGCTCAGGTTGATGAAAAACAATGTGGTGTAGGGGGTTTCCTTCAAACACATGATTCCACTGTTATTAGATAGTTGATGAATTGTGGGGAGGGTACAAATACCAAAGCTGAACTTATGGAAGTCTGGGCAACATTGACATTAGCACACCACCTATCTTATCCCAAACTACAGATCCTGGGCAATTCAAAGGTGGTCATAGATTGGCTAAATAAAAAGGCAAATTACAAGCATGTGCTATAGAGGGATGGAAGATCAAAGTGTTGGAATTAATCAAAGAATTTCAGGTAATAAGCTTTCAACATATATATAGGGCACACAACAGAGACACTTTATCAAAACAATCATATTAGGAACCTGAAGGAAGAATCTCCTTTTACCGCTGGCAAAATGTCACGAAAGGTCCCAAAGAACACATCCAATTGTTCTAGTGCGGCTACATCTATTTGACTATGTTTTTTTTTTGCGCGTTGTTGTTTCTATTTCATCATTGAGCGGATTAGAATGTACAACCAATCTATAATGTCTTAGTTTTTTTTTTTGCATTCTCATCGTAGGTTTTTTTTGGAACTCAACCCATATATCTCATGTAATATATGAAATATCTGCATGGACAGTTAGCGTTTTTTATATTCAAGTGATCCAGGTGATGTAAAAAATTATATTCCTAATATAATTGAGAAATTTTCTTTTTGAAAAAAAGTTGCAAAGTCATTCCAATATCTATAACTATCTATAACATCGTTTCAGTTCTTCACTTATTTAAAATTTAGGTAGAAGCATTTAGAATGTTTAAGAATATTTAACATTTAGTTTATTCAACATTTATCTTATTATAAGATTACTCTATAACAAAAGAGATTGACATTTCCCTTACATTTAATTTGGTGTTAGAAAATTGGGAATAAATGTGTTACTAAAATCTCACATTTCTAAGCAAAGGGACGCTCATTGAAATGATATTTAAGATACTAAAAATTGATCAAATCTATTTTATGTTGTACAATAAGTTAGATTTGTTCTTCATCTTTAGTTTAGTTTCTTCATGACCAAACATTTTTTGGGCACTTCTTATTAAAATGATATTTGAGATAATAAAAATTGATCAAATCCTTATTGACCTAATAGCTAAAAACCTATTTTATGTTGTACAATAAGTTAGATTTGTTCTCCATCTTTAGTTTCTTCATGACCAAACTTTTTTTTGGTCATAAAAATTTTGATATAAACTTAATCTTTAGTGTGATTATTCTTATCTTATAGATTGTCTTTTAATACTTTATTTGTCAAAATAGTTTTAATGAAAATATATGTTTTAATTATTCAAATTGAAATTAATTTAATTATTATTATAAAATATTTATAAATATATTAATAGTAAATATTGTTAGTCTTTGAATTTCACATTCCATATTCTTATCAAATGAAAATTTGAGAATTTATATTTATATTTTTTTGTTTGTTTGTTTTTAATCTTATATTTTATACAAATTCTTAAATATTAATTGCTTTTATATTAATATATGTGAATTTTATCACCACAATTTTTCATCTTCTTTAACCCTACAATTTTGGACGGAGAGGATGCACTCCTCGCTCTCATAGATTTTGCTCTTATTATTATGGCATAGTCTTATTTCAAGAAGTGCATTGACGATGTTGAAGATGGAGATAGTGAAAACAATGAGAAGAGGAAGTATATGGTAACGATTTTAGATGAAAAGAGTGAAATTAAAATGATCATGATTATGAAAGTGTGAAATTAGAATGATTGTGATTATGACAGGGAGTTCGAAACTAAACTTCATTGTTCAATTGCTCATATGATAAATGCTTATATCGCTAGTTGAGTTTCTAATGTAATGTATTATAATATGAAAAAAATATATTATAGTATGAAAGAGTTATCCATACAATTCAAAGATTTGATATTTTTATGTGTATCATATTTATGTGTAAAACATATAATTATATATGTAAAATGTATAACTAACTATCAAATATCAAATAGTTTTCAGACTTTTTTTAAGCTTTATACGCTTTATATTCAGAAGAATATAAAATTATACAAGGTGAGAATTTCGGAGAAATGACCATACAAGGCAAAAATCGAGGAATGTGCTTAAAGCATGACAGTCTAGTAGTCCATACAAGTTCTTTGAGATACAAGACAGCCGAGACCAAAATCTGTCCCATGGAAGATCAACGTCCATAAACAGAAAGTTCGATCAAAGATTTATCATTGTGGAAAGACCTTCAATGCCATCTTCCCACCTAGTATAGCGAATGTGGCCCGAAGCCAAGTGCAAATACTTTTCAGACTTAAAAAGACATTATGCATAACATCAAATTCTCGCCTTGATTATTGTCATAAATTTCAATTGAAGAAAAATAAGTTTTAATATTTAAAGGAAAAATAGTATGAAGAATTTTAATATATAAAGTTTTGTTATGGTCAATGGGAATTTTTTTTGAGAATGAATTGTGCATTTATTGCGTACTTATTATATTTATTAGGGCTATCGGTTATTTAATTGCTAGAACACCAAAGTCATTGTATAGACGACAAATTTAATGAGGCATGTTCCCATCGACTGCCTTTGTACTCAAATTGATTGATTGAATCCTTGCCAAGGCAAATGGGATAAAGGCAACTTTATTAAAAGAATTGATTGATTGAAGGCGTGACATGCCAATAGGATAAAGCATTTTATGTGTAAGAGGATATACAATTCTGATACTTGATTGTGATTCTTGATAAGAGGATATACAGTTGTGATTCATGATGCTTTTATATATAAGTAATATATACTTTGTGAAGTCCCTGTTACAAATCATTTTAAAGACAGACCAATAAAGAAATTTTTAATTGAAAAGAATATTATAAAATTCACAGAATAAATCACAATGGCTTCTGTCTTCTACTGATTAAATTGCAGATTCTCTTATTGAATTCTGTCTTCTACTGATTAAATTGCAGATTCTGTATTCTGTGTTCGATGTGTTCGATTGCTTGCTGATTCTTTTATTCAATAATTTATAAGATAGAAGAGAATTGTCTAATTGTTTTATTTTTATTTTTTAATCTATGTTTTTTTGTCTTGTATTTATTGATTTGATAGTGATTTGTTTGATTTTGATTACTTAAAAACTAAAAATGTATTTATTGATTTTGATAGTGATTTGTTTGATTTTGATTATATATATAAAGTTAAAAAGTAAAACAAATAGACTAATCCAAATAAAATAGACCTGAAATAAAAGTATAAAAGTATTGAATAAATGTATAATTTTTGTCTTTATTTTAATAAAAAATATTAAAATTTATTACATTATAAAGTAATTTAGTGAATAAAATTAAGGAGATGTGTTTTATTGAAAGTTATATATTTGAATTCAAAGGAGATAAGGTATTTACATTTTATATATTAATTTGGTGTTTAATTAAGTTTTCAGATTAAAATTAAAATTGTAAAAGTTTTTTTTTTTTTTAAAAGATTTTGTATTAAATTTTTAGTAAAATCCATATTATTTTTATTTTATATTTATAAACTCTTGTTTTTATAAGAAAACAATTTAAATAAAATTTGTCATTTTAATGGCTTAGAAATGTTATTGTTAATTTAGAAAATGAGGACAATATTATTTGTAATGGAACTTTAAAGCTAGAACAATAAAAGTTATAATCCTCATCAATATTATTTTCATGTAATTGTCCAGAACTAATAATTTGCAAATGGTTTAAGGTAATGACCTAAATATAATTGAATAACTTGTATTAATGGGCTTGCAATAGTGTGGTTGACTATGCTATGTAATATATCCCTTTATGCAATCAAGTTGTTGATTTTTACATCTTAAATGACCATGAAATTAACTCAAATTATAAACCATTAATTTTCACTCTTAACAATGTCATAAAAATCCCATAGAAGAAAGTTGTGATAGTGAAAAAGAAATTGAGTTTTGATAAAAACAAAGTTAATTTTTTTCTAATAGATTAAAAAAAAAAAAAATCTCCTAATAAGTAACAAGAATATTGTGGATGTCCCCGAGGTGTAGGACAATCGGTGACGGAGTGTGTTGTTAAGCCACTCCGTGTTGTTAAAGTCACCGGTT
>CBVK0101360773.1:0-12317 GCA_900067695.1 Picea abies | reverse complement strand
AATTCCCAACTCAATGAGAAAATGTTGTAGCCACATAGCCTAAATGGTTATGTTAACTACCCCTTTGTACTCTGCCTCGACTGAAGATAGAGAAATGGAAGTTTGCTTCTTGCTCGACCAATAGATAGGCCCGGAACCAAGACTGAGTGAGTAACCAGATGTGGAATTGCGATGAGTGCTATCTCCAGCCCAGTTAGAATTAGTAAACCCAATAATATCTAATGTAGAGTTTGTTGCATAATGAATCCAAAAGGCGATGGTTCCCTGTACATATCGAAGGATACACTTTGCAGCCTTCCAATGTAGCTCATGTGACTACAGCATGAACATGGAAACTATGCCAACTGCATAGGAGAGGTCTGGTCTTGAGTGTGTGAGATACAACAAGCTCCCCACTAGCTGTCTGTACAATGTGTTGTCAACCAATGGAGTTTCCCCACCATCCTCAAGTTTGACTCCCGATAGGAAAGGATTCGGAGAAAACTTGCAATTTGTCATGTGAAATATCTCAAGGAGATCTCGTGCATACTTGGCCTGAGACAGTTTGATGTTTGATGCATCCTGACTAATCTCGAGTCTAAGGAAGAAGAATAGTGGACCCATGTTTGTCATCAAAAACCTGTCATGTAGAATCCTCTTGACTGCAACAATCATTGAAGTCGAGCAACCGATGATCATCAACTCATCAACATACAAAAATAAGAGTAGAACTAAATCAACCGTCCTGAGCATGTAGACATTCGGGTCTGATTTACAACGTACAAAATTCTATGACAACAGGTGGGAGTCCATCTTGTCATACCATGCCCTCAGAACCTACTTGAGGCCATAAAGGGACTTCTTCAGTTGAAATACCAAATATGGGTCCTGCATAAATCCTTGGGGCTTCTCCATATAGATCTCCTTGAAGAGAGATCACCATGAAGAAATGCATTCTTCACGTCCATCTGATGGGCTTCCTATCCCTTGGTTGTCACAATGGCAAGTGGGAATCATATGGAATCCATCTTTGCTACTGGAGTGAAGGTCTCATCATATTCAATGCCATGCACCTGCTGAAATCCTTTGGAAGTAAGCCTGACTTTGTATCTGCTAATATGTCCATACACTGCGCTCTTGGTCTTGTAGACCCATCTGCATATGACAAGTTTCCTCCCATAAGGAAGGGGAACCTGATCCCAATTCTGGTTCTCGAGGAGGGAGTTGTACTCCTCCTACATGGAAGATTCCCAAAAGGGGTTTCTAGCAGCCTCGCCATAAGATTGTGTATCTAAGGACTGAACCAAGAAAATATTCCTGGAGGAAAATGGTTCAATGGAAGTGAGTGAAACATGAGGCTCCTCAAAATCAGATCGAGTCCTCCTAGTATTGGCTGGATCACCAACGAGATCCACTGCATCCTGAAGAGTAGTCTATGCCCACTTGGGCCTCTACTCTGGCTCTGCATTTGCATATGGATGCTCCGACTCTACATATGACTGTACCGACTCTTTTTCTAAATCATCTGATTCCTATGAATCGGAATTCTCATCTAAAGAAGAGTTGGCATTTGCATGCTCATCATCTCAGATAGGTGGAAGAATGAAGGTGTTTGCATGCAGTTGCTGAGGGACATGTGAGACACTTTCCTTGAATTGGACACTTCGCTCAATGATGAGTCGGTCTGAGGAAATATCAATAAGTATATATCCCTTCACATCGTCGGGGTATCCAAAAGAAATACACTCAGTTCTCTGTGGATCAAGTGCCTTCCTCTTTTCAGAGGAAATCCAGGACTATACACATGAACCAAAAATGTAAAAGTGGGTCACTTATGATTTGAGGCCACTCCAAGTCTCATGCGAGGTATTATCCTTGACACATCTATGGGGAGATATGTTTTGGATGTATGTTTCACAATTAAGTGCTTTGTCCCATAGTCTCTGTGTAAGTGACTTTTCATGAAACATGCAAGATGCCATCTCCTTTAGAGATCTGTTTTTCCACTCAACAACTCTATTTTGTTGCGGAGTATAGGGAACTGTGTGCTACAACTGAATCCATACCTCATGAAAAAGATTTTGGATCTCATGATTGACATACTCTCCCTCATCATGAGTTCGAAGGACTTTGATTTTATTTCCTGATTGTGTCTCAACCAGGGCTTTGAAATCTTTGAGGTGTTGTCAGACCTCAGATTTTTGCCTGAGAAAGTAAATCCTTGTAAAACATGAGAAATCATCAACAAAAATGAGAACAAACCTCGCTTTGATGATAGATAGATGCGGAAAAGGACCCATGATGTCACTATGGATCATATCTAAAGGCGCGAAAGCTCTCTGAGACTTTTCTTTGTCGAATTTGTCATGAGGGTGTTTTCCAAGAACACATCCCTCACATACTCCCTTGGAGAAATGGATGTTTGGTATACCATCAACCAATATTTTCTTGATAAGTTGTTGCATATATATGAAATTCAAATGTCCAAACCTTTCGTGCCATATCCTACTACTTTCATCATCATGAGTAAGTAGTAAAGAAAAATCTGGTTCAATAAATTATGAAAATGTATACAATCTAGACTGATGATTTACCTCACCGGTAGCAACCCTGGAGTTGGTTTGCATGTCAAAGATGTCCATGAAATTTCGTGTGAATATTAATGTATTTCCAGTGCCAAAATTCGTCATCTGATACACAGAGAGAAGGTTGACGGAAATTTTGGGAACATGCAACACATTCTCAAAGCTTCCATTGGTGAGTTCAATCCTTCCTTTGCCGGTGACTTCGACAGAAGAGTTGTCCCCCCTCAGAAGAGGAGGACATTTGCATGCATCCAATGAATACTATAATGATTTTGAGGCATCCATGTGATGTGATTCTCTTGAATCTACGATCCATACATCGAGAGAGGAGTTGATCGCAATCAAGGCATGGCTAGAATTGCCTTTCTTAGAATTCATATATTTTGGCTTCTTCTTCTTGGCACCCTTAGGGATGTGATATCCAAGGTTGTTTTGATGAAGTATTTGAGACATTATATCTATTTTTTTTTGTATACATGTAGATTTTGCATGGAATCCTTTGTGATAGTACATGCATTTCTCCCCTTTTCTTCCCTTTTCCCCTTTGTATTCGAAGGCATCGGTGAAGGGTTTTGTGTACCCTTCCTTCTTTGGATGTGCATGAGCGTTCCTTTTGTCTTTATATTTATATTTCTGATATTTATGGCTGCCATATTTCATAGTAAGTGCATGTGCCTTTGGGCCTTTAATTTTTCCCATGTTAGCTTGGTTTGATCTTGTGTCAGGGATTCGATAAATTCCTCAAGAGAAGGCATCTTCTAGGTGGCTCCAGAGAAGAATCTGACAGAATGGAATGTGGATACAAATACAAAGAATTAAGGACCAAGTTTGGAGAGAATGGTGAGAACCATTTGGTTCTCCTCCTTAGTTTTATCAACCCCACAAGCTTTGAGTTGCGACAGTAAATCCTTGAATTTTGTAAAGAAATATTGGATATTGTCGAAGCTTTTTGGATCCAATGTGAGCAATTTCACTTCCAACATGTGTCCCCTCATCTCCTCCTATTTTCCAAAGATTGCTTTCCAAGGTGGTCCAGGCTTCATCAAGAGTCTTACAAGAAGATATGTGAAAAAGGAGATCGAGAGAAATAAGACTGCAAATTGTTCTAAATGCTTCATCCATTCGATTTAAGTAATTGGATTTTTCTATGGCTGATGTAGATTCTGTATCTGTATTCAAGTTTAACCTATAAAATACTCTGGTTCGAAGATGTATGACTATTTTCTCCTTCCATGCAAAGTAGTTGTAAGGTGTAAGAAGGAATTCTTTTTGGAAATCCATCTTTCCGCTGTCTTCAATATTTTGTACCTGCAATTTTTTTTTGGTGTATATTTTGCTTAGCAGTCTGTCGGCTCTGATGCCATGTAAATGTGTTGAACCTGCACAGAATAAATCTAGCTAGAAAATACCATACACATTTGCAGAGATAAATTGAGAAAGAAGAAGCAAGAGAGAAAGAATGGAAGAATTCTCATTAACCGTTATGAATAATGAATAACTTACACATGATATACTCTGTATAAATCAATCAATGCACACTGGAGGAGAACCAATGTGCCATAGTGGTGGTCTATATTGATTTGGTCACACACCAACAATTACGGGAGTGAACTACTACCTAGTATAGTCTCTCAGGCAGTTACAGGAATGAACTGCCACCTAGCTGAGTTAACTACAGTCTTCAGTTAACTGATTGAACAAAGTGTAGTGAGGAGTAGATCAAGGAATCAAGGGTAATGTGCCAGTCTGGTGACGATCCCAAGGAAATTGTGCATTATCATGGTGATGATCCTAATGTTATATGGTGATAAAACCAATGCAACATCTAGACTCAACTCAACTAGGCAAACTAAAGTGTCAACTAAAGAGAATATTCTCCAGGTGGAATATTCTCCCCTAAAATATAGGAGACTAAATAATGACTAATTATGACTAATAAACAAGGAAAAACCTTAGGAAAAATAAATCCTAGGTGTGTGTGAAGTAACTCCAACATGGGGTTGTATCTCACTTATCACATGGGAGCAGTCATCCTTTAAATGAATGCGGGAAGACACAGATTTAGAGGAATCAGTGGACAGAGAAGAAGGGGAGGAAGTTGATTTTCCTTTGTATTGCATAGGTTGGGGAATATCAGCTTTCAATCTCTTACTGGCGTGTGAAGATTGAACTGGTGAAACAACGTGACCAATTTGAACATTGGGATTAACAGGTGGTGGTAAAGGCAATGACATAGTGGGCCAACCTTGATGGTGGGAGATAGGTGGGTGGACAATCTCTTGCCAACCATCATTTGCGGGGACTTCGGGCTCCAAGGATACATGTGGAGGAACGAGAATGATGAGAATATTCTGAGGAGGCTGGAAAGGGGTTCTTTCTGGTCGAGGGTGCATTATCCCATGGCCAACCCAATTAAAGAACCCAACTTGGAAAAATTGGTTCAATTCTTGCGGGTCAAGGTCAAAATGGATAGAAAATCTAGGCCTCCTATGACCTCAATTCCAATTTCCCCTGCCTCTATTATTTCGACCATTGTTGCCTCTACTGAAAAATCTCATCATGCAACAACAATTTGTCAATAATGAAGCTCTTAATAAACCATACATGAATCAAAATTTGGCTCCAAAATTGACACGATATACATCATTCATTAATTTCCATGTGAACAGGGAATGATAGGGTTCATAGGAAATATGGAGGAAGTGTAATTAGCGAAAAATGGTAGAATGATAGGGAATCAATATACAAATATTCTTCAACAATTAACCAAACAATTATCTATGTATAAACATATCAAGAATATCAGTCATCAACCCTTGCTATGTTATCTTTCTTTCGCTTCGACACAAACTTTTCTTTTAAAATTTATATCACAGAATAGGGATGCAATATCATAGTAAAATTGTAACAATATTATCATTATATAACATAAATAATGAACAACATCATAATCGATACAGGGATAATATTTGAGCCACGATTCATAACATTAACCCCAACAATGGTCCTTTAAACCCCACAGGGTCATGCACAATGCTCCCAAAACAAGACTTAGATCCATCATTAAATGAAATCATTGTTCAATGCAACTTATTTTAACTTCATTCTGGGTGGTATTACTTAATTCGAACATCATAAATTTCGAACACAGGTGCTTTCTTAACAATAAAACATGATGATTTAACCAAGATAAATAACATTTATTATCGGGAACACAAGCTTCAACAACTGCAATTTTCAATGAATAGGTGAGGACAGACTATTTCCACAATTGCCAAGCAAGGGACCAATTAAACCCGTGCCCAAGTAACCGAGCAAGAACAATGTTCTCATCAACTCAAACTTGAGTAAGCAATGATTTCACTGTAGGGTTCGAGATATGTCAATGACAGTTAGGGGTAGAGACATCAAGGCAATTCAAACAAAGGGTTTGGTAATTGCATATCACAAAAATCTTACTCCACAGATATTTTCATTATCATAATTGATCACTGATAACATAACAATAATTCACAATATTGTTGTCGACTTCATGAGCTTCGTATAAACAAACTGTAGCTTCCAAAGAATAAGTGAATCCAACACTTCCTTTGTCACAACATAACAAGTGACCAATAAAAACCCGTGCCCAAACCAAGATAACATGAATAATGATCCCACCAAAATCAGGGTAAGAAATTCCCTTGTATTTGCATAAGGTTCACCATGCAATAGTGACAACGAGGTCATAAGAAAGCAGGCTAACAACCGAGGGTTTGGCCAGGACAAGGCACGAAAGATTTTAGTTCTTCATCATGCTTCACATAAACATTCGCAGGGTTGAAATTATGGTGTGGGTATACTAACCACATAGACCAACAATGTCAATCTATAGGTGGGGTATTCACAAAACCCATAGGTAAGGTTGACTGAGATAACCCATTTCAACAGGGAGGAAAAATCCACAATACAAAACCATAGGCAAGGTAGGCGCAACCATAAATTTTACTTCGCAAATCCCTGGGAACAATTATTCACACAATAAGGACACCACGACCATTTTTTAATGCCAACAGTCTCATAACAACCACCACAGGAAACCAAGGATGCAACCATAAATACATAATTCCAAAAAAACATCATGACAACTTGAGAATTACACAAACCACGAGCAACCACAACCAACATTTTGATTTAAGGGCAGAGAAAATTTCATGGATGGAAAAGTAAGAACCCCATACCTGTAAAAGACTGCGTAAGGATAAAAACCAAGGTTGTCTACTTCCTCCACGACTGGGTAAGGTGGAGCAACAACAACTAACAGAGCAAAAATGCAAGAATGACTAGGGTGGCGTGGTCAAGGGGAGTTTCATTGATGTGCATTTACTGCATGTCGCTTCTTCCTTCAGATCTTCATTCATATATTGGTACAAGCCAGACCTCCTAGACAACTCACCATACCATTAACATTAAAAACCATTAATACAACCAAATATCCAAACTTTCCATATTACAATTTTCAAAGTGCGCGATAGTCCAAAGTGTGCCACCCCTTACCACTATCAATTTTTCTCATATGACAAATTTCTAGGAACACAACCAAATTACCACTCAATCAATGCGCATAACAATAGTAGCAAGGGTCGAGGTGATTACCCAATCTTTTCTATGGATAATATACAATATCAAAATTAAAACTAGAGTGTATTTCTTTCATCCAAAAGGAAGCATAATCATATTTCATGAGAGATAATCAAGACCATATTGTTCCTTGTTTTAATCACCTTGCTCACAACATATTACAATAAGCATTTTAACCATGATTTGAAGCGAATGAGTTGTAGAAAACTCTGTCACAACCAATACATAGGCAAACAAAATATAAGTGTCGCCTCTCCATCATAGTGACATAAGTTAAACAAGGGGGTCCCACCTACTAGTATATTATTAATATAGTTAAAAAATAAAGCTTGGAAATAATTTGTGAGCATAGTATCCAACGTTGCACTTTCAAGCATCGACAAAGTGGCGACTCCACAGGGAAATCTGTTTCCAGCAGATTAAAAACTAAGAATGTATGGTTTTTCATACCAAGTGAATCGTAAATCAAATAATTATTTACGGGAATGATTATGCAATAGGGGGAGTGAGGCGTTTTAAGGGAAAAAATGATCCGGGACTTTGGGAATAGCTCATGAAAAGTGTTACGTATGAGGGGGTTTGGTCATGTATGCATAACATTCGATCAGTCACAGTAAAAGTGTTTCTTGTTTTAAGGAGAAAATTTTCTGGTATGCTCTTTTGAATCTCAGGGTGGAGGGAAGCCAGGGATAGCAGAAAGTAGGGATGCAAATCCAATCATCTATCTAACAACAGTGTTTGAAGCAGAGAGAAATTTCAGAGATGTCTACAAGGGGGACATCATGACAGTTGTGTAACTTGATTGTCATTGATCAACAATACTTACAAAATATCATTGTTGTGGTGAAACTGATCCAAAGTTTATTTATGATAAACAAAAAGGAAAACAACAAAAGAAAAACAACAGAAAATGAAAAACAACAGAAAGTGAAAAATAACAGAAATAAAACAACAGAAAATGAATTAATCAACAAAGCAAAACCAAAACAATGATACATAAAACTATAATACAACATTGAATTCCATGCAACGTTTATCTTTCAATATGGTTCCACATAGTGTTTCAAGTGGGAATCGTTGGTACTATAGGAAAATAATCTCTCTTCCAAGTCTTTTAGAAGATAAGAATTTGCGCCTAGGACAAAAGCGATTTTGAAAGGACCTAGCCATAATTTTTGAAACTTTTAATGTCTTCCTCTGTCAGCATGGGATGGATCCCCAAGAAAGACTTTCTCATTCACTTTAAATTTCACATCTTTTGCGCTTTTGTTGAAATATTTCTTCATGGTTTGTTGTCTTCTCTTTATGTTTTCCAAGGAAAACATTCTTTGTTCCTCTAAAGCTAATAGTGCATTTATCCTTTGATGGACATTGAAAGAATTTGATTCTTCGATCTGTAGCATCAGCCGTAGAGAATAAATTTCTAGTTCAATAGGAAAAATATCTTCTTGACCATATACAAGATGAAAGGGAGTGCAACCTGTGCTTACCTTTGTAGTAGTGTGATTTTCCCAAAGGGAATAAGTGAGGAGGGTGTGCAATTGACGAGGATTATGTTCGATGAGCTTCTTTATGATCATAACTAGATTTTTGTTAGTAGACTCATCTTTCCCATTTCCTTGAGGGTAATAAGCTGATGAGGTGAAATGTTGAACCGCCAAATTAGCTCAAAACTTAGTCAATTTAGCGGAAATGAAAGAGGGACCGTTATCTGTAATAATCTCTAAAGGAATGCCAAATCTGGAGAAAATATTAGTTTCGAGGAAAGAAATTACGTGTTCATCATGTCCATGTTTGAGTGGGACAAATTGAGTCCATTTAGTAAAATAGTCCTTGGTTGTCAAGATAAAAACCTCCCCTATTGAAGACGGAGGATTAATAGGATGGATAAAGTCCAAACCCCATTTAGAAAAAGGAAAATCAGGGAGGACATGTTGCAAAGGCATGGAATAAAGACATTCTTTCCCAACGAATTTTTGGCACTTGTCACAAGATATTGAAAAGTTATAAGAATATCGAAAAATTGAAGGCTAATAATGATCTTTTCTGATGATTTTAAAAGCAATAGTTTTAGCAGAAAAGTGGCCAACAAAGTGAATAACAATATCTGAAGATCCATGAGTTTCCTGTAACAATTTATGTGCTTCCTCATTATTCACACATCGAAGTAATATACCATCAACAAAACTCTTGAACAAAAAGTCTCCTGAAATAATATATCTGGAAGATTCAAGACGAAGCCTTCTCCTTTGATGAGTATCTAAGTCATCTGAGCATTTTGATATTGCAAGTAATACACCATATTTTTATACCAAGGATGTTCATCTTTAGAAAGGGTTTGAATCTCAATATAAAACAATGTTGAAAGAGGATTATCCAGATCGTCAATTTCTTCACTTGCTTCAGCATGCTGAGCTAAGTGAAGGGATAAGTCTCATCGCTTAATTGTTTTCGAAGTCATGATGGTTAAATCATGCTCCTGGATTTTGGAAATCCAATGTGCAAGATTCCCTGAAATACATGTTTGTGAAAGAAAAAACTTGACAACAGGCAAAGGGACTTTTACCCGTGTATGCTTTCCTAGGATAAAGTGGCAAAATTTCTCCATAGCTTTAACAAGAGAAAAAACATGTTTTTCGATACAAGAATACTTGAATTCATCATCTAACAAGATTTGATTCATGTAAGCTACTGTTTTTTCTTTATTTTGGTCATCACATTGTGAGATAATAGCATAAACTGTTTCCTCAGTGGCATTAGTGTATATGGTAGAATATTTCTCAAACTCTAATTTCACCAAAACCGATGCAAAACTGATTGCCTTATTAATCCTTACGAAATCATTTTCGACGTATTCGGCCCAAGAAAAGGAGAGATCTTGCTTTAGAATATTATGAATCAATTTGATCATTAAAGCAAAGTTAGGAATAAATCTACGAACTAAGTTGATAATGCCCATAAAGGCTTGAACCTCCTCTTTGGAAGTGGGGGTGGGAAGGTTCAGAATAGCAGCAATCCTTCCAGGATCTATGCTTATTCCTGAATCAAAGACAATATATCCAATGATCTTTCCCTTGGTAACACCAAAAATATATTTATAAGGCTTTAATGAAATGCCGAACTTTCAACATCGCATGAGAACTTTTCTAAGATGACCAAAATGATCTAATCGATTCTTTGAATAAACAATCAAGTCATCAAGATAAATCTGGATAATCTTATCGATTAGATCATCAAAAGATATTTGCATTTCTCTTTGGAAGGTGGCACCTGCATTAGATAAGCCAAAAGGAATGCGTTCATAAGCAAATGTGCCCCAATGTGTAGTGAAAGTGGTTTTGTATCTATCAATCCTTTTTACCTTGATGTGATTATAACTAGAGAAACCATCAAGTACAGAGATCATTTGTAACCCTACAACTTGCTGCAAAATCATTTCCATGTTAGAGAGAAGAAAATGGTCTTTTATGCTTGCTCTATTCAACACGCGAAAATCAATGCACAATCGGATTTGACCAGTTGTCTTCCGAATGGGGACCAAATTGGAAACCCACTCAAAATATTTAATTGGGAAAATTATACCAGCCTTCAAAAGTTTTTCCAACTCCTTCCTAATAGTAGCTTCAAGTTCATGTTTAATGGGTCTTTGTTTTTTCATAACCGGTTTTATCCCTTCCTTGATAGGAATGGCATGTTGTATGAGAGCAGGATCAAAACCACGAAGATATTCATATGACCAAGCAAAAACATCTTGAAATTCACAAAGTAGCTCGGTGAATTTCAACTTTTCTTCATCAGTACATTGGGCACCTATCTTAACATTCTTGGGGGAATCGGGTGTTCCAATGTTCAAGGAAATTGTTTCACCCACTTTCCTTTTTGAATCATCTTCTTTATGAATTTCTTTCTGGCCTACATCACTCGACAAAAATGAACTTTCAAGAGGAGTCAAGGCTTTCATAATTTTGTTGTTTTCCATGGATATAATCTCCTTGGGCTTAAATGGTTCAGTTTGTATGAAAGTATAGATGCCTTCATCACTAGGGAAGACCTGCCATGACTCTACATTATCAGGAATGTGAGGACGATATAAAGATTGAAAAGTACAATCAGGTCTTTGAGGCAGAAGTTTCCGAGCGGGAGATGCTACAAATATAGCTAACCTCTCAGCCATTGAATTAAGTTTCCTTTTAAAATGAGTGATGTTAAATGATAATGAGTTCGTGATAAGCGTCTGAATAGCTTGGGTGTATCATTTCATCAACTTATTGCTAGGAGAGTAGATTTTACATACAAGGTTCAAAACAAGTTCATAGTCCCCAAAAACTGTAAGGTGTCCACAACCTAAGTTATAAACATTTTCAATGCCTAGTAATAATGTTGCAAACTCAGTGATGTTGTTCATGCAAGAAAATTCTAACCTATAAGAAAAGTTGTGAATTTTACCTACTGGGGAGTATAAGATAATGCCAACTCCATTACCTTTGTTGGAGCATGATCCATTCAACTGCATGTGCCAAATACCATCTTCCAGATCAATTTGTTCTAGGGTAGTGTCACCCTCATCCACAAAGATGGCGTACACTCCTAAATCTTCCTCGACATAGTTTACATTAGGTTGTGGAATGCTCTCTATGTACGGTGAGATTCTTCCTTCCCTTAGGACTATAATATTATTTCCATTCTGAGGAATGGATAAGTGTGTCCTGTCAAGTGAAATATTGTTGGACACACCTACCACACTTAGAGGGGGGGGTGGGTGAATGAGTGTGGGGATCTTTTTCCCAAAACTTCCCTCTTACACAAAAACTCCTTAGTTAACATTCAACATTTTCCCATTACTAATTGTTGTCATTTATAATCAGTTAGATGTGAATACATATCAGAAACATATATCAACAACATATCATCAATAAATGATCTCCACAAGGAACAGAAAGAACACAAGATGTATGTATAATTTTTCTTTTTATTACGGACTTCAATCTTGGGGTTTTTCAGCAACAACTGAATAGAGCACAAATCTACAAGAGAACCATCTCTATATGAAAGAATCATATTACATTCTCAACACCAATTGATATGAGGCAACAATCCTCAATAGATATCAATCTGTCAACATAAACAAGTGCA
>CBVK0101360727.1:0-10548 GCA_900067695.1 Picea abies | reverse complement strand
AAGCCAGATCCCAAAAAAGGCAAAACCAACTAAGAACAGCAATCGCCAAACGATGCAGCATGCTAATGAATCCAGTACTGAAACAAAACTAAATATTGATCTCCTAAATATCTCCAACAACTTTTGGCAAACTAACACTCCCAAAAAAATGTGCTTCATAGTCTCTGAGCAATGATAGACAGGACAAAGGCCATCAAAGAGCCCACTCTTGGCCAACCAAGCCTTAGATTGGATCCCCTGATACATCACTAACCAAGCAAAAACCCTCAACTTATAAGAAAGTCAAATAGACCAAACATTGTGGAGTCTATGCACCCATCTATCCTCTGGATCTCTGGACACCCACATTGCATTGAGGACCAAGGATAATGGACGTCTCCAATGAAGCATTGAATACAAACAACGGGAGTCATACTAGCTAAGCAGTGGACCAAAGCTCCACCCCCAATCCCTCCAAAACATCCTGGGCATCCCAATATTCATTTTAAATAATTCAAACTCTAGAATAAGGCCTCTCAACTCCATAATCAAAGGACAATCAGGAGAAATCAATCCATACTCTTGAGCTAGAGAATGCCAATCCTTCTAGGATTGTGTGGCAGAATCCCGCATATCTCCCTTGGTGAAAATGCACTTATTGCTCAACTTGCATGCCTAAAAGCAAGGCATCTCCGCAACAAATGTACCCTAAACCCTCCATCTTCAAATGGGATGGCAAGCTAAATCCCATCCTCCCCTACTACCCTACCAATGCCAATGGACCAAACCTACCACAACTTTCTAGGTGGACCATATGCTCTTGAAGATGAATGATTCTGATACTAGAAACAAATGGAGCAAAAAGATAATGTCGCATAAATCGAAATCCCCTCAAACTCTACATATATGTTGAGCAGATATCACCCAATGTCGAAACAAGACCTACCAAGGCATTGAACCCTCTAAACACCTCACCACCAACTTGGCCACAAGAATACTACCCTAAGTGGCAACATCAATCAAGCCAAGTCCCCCCTCGTCCTTGGGCATGGTACACACATCACATGGAACCAAAGGAAGACCCCTCTCTCCAGCATACTTAGACCACAGGTATGACCATAAAATCTACTCAAGCCATCGAAACTAGGCTTAGCCAAGGAACCAACAAGAGACATAATAGACATGGAAGGCCTAAAGAATGCATCCAACAACATGAGTTTTCTACTAAATTGTCATTTTTGTCTATCACTTTCATTTTTCCTAATCATTTCATTCTATTTTATAAAAAAAAATTGTTTCCTCGTTTCCCAAATTTTTGGAAGGTCACATTACATGCCGTCCCTATTTTGGAAACCCTTACCCTTTTCAAAGTTTCATGCAATTTATTTAGTAACACTTACTAAGTTAGGAGTCATTATTGCTTACATAATTTTTTATGTTACATCTATGACCAATGTAATTTTAGGTGTTATAGTTAGGGGTTAGGTGGTTAAACCACCTAACCAACTAGGGGTGTTATAAATATGTCACCTATGGTGATTTATGATGTGTGAGAAATGTATGATTCTAGCATCACTCGAATCTGTAAACCCTTATTTCCTACAAGGTATCAAACCGAATACTTGTCCTAGAACTAGAGAAGATTCAAGATAACCCTAGCAAGATTTAAGATCAAAAGTGGAAGGGAATCGAAAGAACAAAGAATGATGTAAAAGACGCAAGCCATTTTTATTTATTGATGGAATTAAACAAAAAAAATACAAAGGTTAAATAAATATTTAAGTTAAATATTAGAAGCAAATATAGTAGAGTTTTCCTTTTAAATGGTTTTCAAGGCTTGAAACAAATATTGAAGATTTTCAAAAATAGATAGCAGCCCACGACGCTTCTCTAGTGAGCAAGATACACAAATTGAAAGAAAACAAAAGGTAAAATACCCATCTGACTTGCTTGAAGACCACCAAGGTTGACCTAGAGACAATGTTTGACACGACAAACACAACATAAACTGAGAAATCAAACAGATCGCACACTACAAAAATAAGACATGATTTCATCTATCAGGAGGTTATGGAGAACGAGCTAAATGACAGTATACAACACATTTAGACAACAAGACCCTGAGAGAAATTACTCAAGGCTCTACATTCAACACTCAATGAAACTAATGATGACAAAGAAAATTAATAAATGATAACTAATTCACAAAAATCATTCAATGGTGAAAACTAATAGACAACAACAAGAAGTATCCATTTTCCCCGAATCGGGTGTTAGAGGAGAGATGGGACGGTGGGACTACCCCCCAGCACACCTGCCCACCTGTCCTCTAGGAGATCACTAGCTTGCCAGCTAGCCCCGTCCCTCATCATCTCGCCTCACTCCTGTGTTAACTCAACTGCAGCCTGCTACCTCATCCGACAACGTCTTCCTGCGTGCAGTGGTAACTCTCACGTCCTCTCTTGGCTCTTTGGGCTTGGGTCAACTTCATTGCCAGTTATGGCAACTCCTGAATGGTATGAGGGAAGCTTCCATATTTGTCCTCACCATGTGTTGGCCCTTGGGTTTTATTGGCCCCTTCCTTGGTCACTTTTTCGACTCCTCATTCTGCCAACCCCCAACTTTCCTCAACCTACTCTGCTTCTTGCCCCTTTTGGCCTTGTTGCTTCTCTCTGTCTCACCTCCCTCTCTGGTTCTCCCTCTCTGTCTGACTATATGGCGTGCGGGGACTCGCATCGGCGCATGCAAGATAGGCGCAATCGAATTTCACTCCCCTGGGCTACTGCGAAGGCCGAAGATTCTGCTACCAGCTACCAAGCCCACACTCCTCCTAAGATTTAGGTCGAAATTGATCATGTAGGCGTAGATGTGAGAGTTCTCAGGTGGTTCATCTCTGATGAGGAGGTCAATGCAAATGTCTGCCCCTAGATTCTTGACCCTGATTCTTCTTGGGCCAAGGAATCCAAATACTACAAAACCGTTGACCTTTACTAGTATCTGAAAATGCTCATGGGTAAAGCTTTGATTGGAAGGAATGAGGCACACCAAGAAGTTCTCCTTCAACTGGACGACGTGCAACTGAAAATTAAGCTTGTGGACCATAAAATCAACTTGCTGGCAACGAAGATGGTCGGTCTAGATTTCTCCAAACTGGATTATCCCCAACCCCAGGTGCCTGTAGCGAATGACCATCATCCCTTGGTCTGATTTCACTCATGTTTTTACAGCTTGCACTTTTTTTTTTTAGTTTTAAAGGCCTTGGCACCATCGCCCCGCCTCACTCTAGTAATGGTTGAAATAGGCAGATAGCTCTCAGTTTTTACTATACCAGTGTTTGTTTTGGACATCTCATGGTATGTAGTTTCAACCTAAATTGGTTTTTCAAGCGTACTGAACTTCATAAAATGTTTTTCTGTTGTTGGTCTAGTTTCCCTAGCGGCAAACCAGCAGCACAGTCATTGTACAGTTCCTTTTACAGTTAATACAAAGTTGTGTGGATAGCTTAACAAACAAAAAAACAAGAATCCATTTTTGGTTGCAGATGACAAAAGAAAATGAAGCAGCGAAAGAATCCCAAATAGAGAACCCCATATACATTTGCAGACGATGGAGGAAAATGAAGCAGTGTGATGATCCCAAACAAAGAATCCCATGTGCAACATTATTAGATAGAGAACCAAAAATATACAAGTAACAGATGTTTTTAGTAGTCTATCTTTTCAGAAGAATCATACTAGTGTGAGAAGAATAAGAGAAGACCTGCATTTTTTTGTAGTAGCAGTCGAGGGAAGAAAATATTTTTTTGAATGCCCTAACAAAAACAAAAGAAACCCTAGCAATAGTTGTCAGACTGTAATTTGGAGCAACAAGTGATGCAGTGATAATCAAGTTAGACACAATCTTTAATTGTCATAGGCCTTATATCCAAAGGTTGTTGAATGAAGGGCATAAGCAAATGCAATAAAAGTTTGACGATGATATTTTTGACATGCACAAGCCAAAAGAAACCTTAAAAATGTTGAAAAGTTTATGTTTGTCACAATTTTTCTAAGTTAACAGGATTCGGATCCGAATCCGGATACGGATGCGGATCCGTATCCGGATCCGCCAGATTTTTGAAAAGCTGGGATCCAGATACTGCAGGGAAACGGCAAGTACAAACAATATAAATATATTTTTATAATTTAAAAAAATAAAAAATATAACTTATATAAATAATTATATATTAAATTTTGATGAAAACATTCTATGAATGTATATAAATTTATATGTTATAACTTTACTATTATAATACCAAGTTTATAAATAACTTTAATATATTAGTTTAATAATATCACATTATAACAATATGACATAATAACATTATAACATTAATATAAAGTTAGTGTTTATATAAAGTTATAAATTACATTATAAAGTTAGCATTAATATAAAAATATAAATTACATTACAAAGTTACGATTAATATAAAGTTATAAAGTACATTTTAAAGTTAATGTGAATATAAAGTTATAAAGTAAATTAATATTAATATAAAGTACATTTTAGTATTAATATAAAATTATAAAGTTACGATTAATATAAAGTTATAAAGTACATTTTAAAGTTAATGTGAATATAAAGTAAATTAATATTAATATAAAGTACATTTTAAAGTTTATGTGAATATAAAGTTGTAAAGTAAATTAATATTGATATAAAGTTATTTCATTTTTGGTACCATTCATTTTCATCTTTTGATAAGCGACCTTCCATATAATAAGTCAACATTCGATATAAGATATAATAAATTACCGTTCGATATATTAAAAGACCATTCTATATAATAAAATAGACTCGGTGTAATCTAAAGCAAATCAATCAATTAAAAATCAATTAATAAATTAACACTAGGATCCGTTAATTAATTGCAGCAGTCGTTTCCAGTTGGGCAGGAACCATGTGGCTGGCGGATCCTTCACGGATCTTGGTGAATCAGGATCTGAAATGCGGATCCACGGATCCAGCCTCTAGACCCCGCGGATCCGGTAACACAACAATTTTTAGATGAATAGGTTAGTTTGCCCACCTAACACACTACCATGAAACTTAATCTATGGAAAAATACATGTTTTTCAAATATAAGATAGATGTTCGGCATCTGCCAAAAAACAATTCAAAGATTTAATTTTGGAAAATAAAAATTTCTACAGCAGTTTACCCCTGAAGACAGCAAGCAAAATGTTTGCCCAATGAAACAAAGAAGCAAAGGGGTGTATGGTTGTTTGGTTTCCTATTAGGCAAGTCAACATGCAAGGGCTGCTCAATATGGATGGTTGTCTAGGTGAATTCTACATTCAATATGAAGGTAATGACATCTTGATGGAGTACCAATGATAGGTTTGGAGGAGAATCAAATGTTGTAGTTGATGTTGCATAGAAGACACATCACATACCCTTCTACAAATTGATGAGCATCTTGGTTGGTTACCCAAGTGATCCTATGGATACAAGTTGACCCATATGCAATGTTTATATCAAAAAGTTTTTTGCACAATTCTTGAGTTGTAAAATTTTCAACTTTTATCTATATAATTCTTGAGTTGTAAAATTTGCACCTTTTTACCAAAGGGGGGCTAAAATATGGGTAATAATAATGTGTCGTTTTATGTTGGGTGATGTTAGAGTGGTAGCACTAAATAACATTTATGTCAGGAGTGATTAATATTTGTCACTTCATGTGTTAGTGACTTGTGGCCAATCTAATTTTCAATGTTGAGGTTAACGGTGAGGTGGTTAAACCACCTAACCAACTTGGAGTGCTATAGATATGTCACCTACGGTGATTTATGGTATGTGACAAATGCAATGTCAATGCATCACTAATAAAGTATATATTTTATTTTGTCTCTCCACCATATGGGTCAACTCCCATCCACCAAGTCACCTAAGTAACCAACTATGATGGTCGCCTATTTTCTAAACGAGTCACCTAGGTACACAACGTGTCTTGAATGCAACAACTACTTCTCCTCCATAACTTGTCATTAGTGTTGGATCAAGTACTCATCACCCTCATGTTGACATTGAAGGTAGAATTCACCTAGACAACCATCCATATTAATAATATACCCATTTTCTTTGTTTCATTAGGGTAAACATTTTCTTTATTGCCATCAAGGGTAAAATCTATGAACTCACATTCTTTCATCAGTCAATCTTCAAATTGTTTTCCGTCATATGTCAAGCATCTATTTTATAGTTGGAAAACATGCCATCTGAAACAGATAGTAACGTGCTAGGTAGGCAAACTAACCATATCATCACAAACATTCCAACATTTCAAGACTTATGCCAAATTATTCATCCCATTTTCCTTATTTATGTTAGTGACTGTAGCTCAGACAGGTATTTCCATAAGGGTGTCTACTTATGGAAATCGTCATTTAATGTATCCTATGTTTTTTCTAGAATTCACTTTATTAATTAATTAATAAAGTGAACGTCTTTTATTAAAGTGACTTTTAATTAATAAAGTGTCTACGTTGGGGCATTTAATGAATTAATTAAAAGAGAGTCATTGATCTCACGGTTAGATCTTGATCATTGAGATCAGAAATTTGGCTCAAGTCAAAGTTATAAAACACAGAGAGAGCAAGGGACAAAGACACAGAGCATTTGTTCACAAGTCACGTGAGTAAGTGAGAAAATCAGAGTTCTGATTTTCAGCCATTGGTGAGAAGATTTCAGCAGGGGGATTCAGCAGAGAAGACCAGCCAGTAATTACCAGTAGGTCGTACAACTTCAGGACAGCCGCACGTGTGGTCCGTATAGCCGCACAGCAGCAGCAGCTCGCACATGTGAGTCATATAGGCCATACAGCAGCAGTGTCGGGGGGCAGCAATTGAGGTGATTTCTGGGTTTTTAGTTTTGTTGTTTTCTCTGTAATTTTCTCAAAGCCATTTTCCCAGTCATGGAGCCCTTGTGAGTTCTGAAGATATTTTGAATGATGAACTGATTTAGAAGAGCATAAAATAATTGCGCACATGTGTGATTGCTTTTCTCGTTTTTTGTTGCATTAAATGTTCAATAATTCCAGTAGTGTAATCTAGATCTGATCTAGTTTATCTAGGCACTGGTTTTAAGAAATTAACATGGTATCAAAGCTCTTGCTCTAAGAGAAAAGAAGATCCAGTTTATTCAATGCAGATTATTTCAGCAAGCTTGAAGGACAAAACTCAGGACGACCATGTCAATCATCAGTGTGAAAGTTGAGGATCGACTTGATGGGGTCTCAAATTTCCTACCTTGGAAGGCAAGACTAACACTGCTCATGAACGAAAAAGTCTCGAGGGATGTCGTAACCAGTGGTATTTCAGTGCCAACACCAGCACAGACTGCAACGCAGGGTGCACAGCGGGTGCAGCCATTGGTAGATCCAGCAGTACAGGCAGTGTTGGAGAAGAAGACATAAAGGCAGAAAGGATGATCTTAGAAGCTATCAAAGATCATCATATTCCACATGTGGCAGAGAAGGCTAGTACCAAGGACATGTTTGATGCCCTAGTATCACTTTTCCAAAGTGATAATATGAGAGTATCACTTTTCCAAAGTGATAATATGAGTCAGAAAATGATTCTCAAAACCAAACTCAGAGAATGTAGAATGACCCACTCCGACAATGTTACTAGTTACTTATGAGGATCACACAAATCCATGACCAGCTTGCAGCTATTGGAGAGACAGTCATGGAGGCAGAGCTAGTTAATGTTGCTCTGAATGGGTTCACCAAATCTTGGGAACCATTCATCATGGGCATTTGTGCCAAAGAGCATCTTCCCAGGTGGGAGAAACTTTGGGATGACTGCATTCAGGAGGGGAGACTCGGAAGGAGTCCAAGTCCGACAAGCAAGGAGGAGGAGGAGATGAAAACTTAGCCTTTGTCAGCAAAACCAAGAAAGGCAAAGGGAAAGTTTTTGTCAAGAAGGTTGATAGTCAAGGAGATGGACAACGGTCTGGGCAGAAGAGAGACATGAACAAGATCAAATGTTACATTTGTCGTAAGAATGGCCACGTTGCTTATTAGTGTCCACGGAGAAAGAAAGGCAAGGGGAAGCCGCAGACAGTTGCAGCGACAGCAGAGACATATTTAAGCGAACTTGCATCAAAGTTCAAGAGTAATTTTTCATTCGTGTTTTGCCTTTCTACCAGCACTACTCCCAGGAATGAATGGTACTTGGACAGTGGCACATCCCACCACATGACAGAGGCTAGAGAGTTGTTCAACAGTTTGTCAAAGGAAGACTCAGAGCTCCACATAGAGCTTGGCAATAATGCCAAGTATGCAGTGAGGGGTCAGGGGGCAATACAGTTCCAGCTTGAGTCAAGAGGATCCTTTGATGCCCAGGAGGTACCGTATGCACTTGGCCTGAAGAACCTTTTTTCCATCTCAATCGTGGAGGACAAAGATTATGAGGTTAACTTCTGGAAGGGGCAGGTGTTCATTCGCCCAGATGGAGCCAGTCCATACACTGTTTTGAGGATTGGAGTCCAGGATGGGAACCTATATTGACTTCAGGGCCAGCCTGTTCAGGCGTTGATGCACACTAGTGAGAGCTTGTGCGAGTTGTGGCACAGGAGGATGGGACATCTCCATCACAGAGCTCTACCATTATTGAAGCAGATGGTAAGTAGATTTCCATACTTCAGTATGGATCATCAGGGGGTGTGCAGAGGTTGTGCTCTTGGCAAGAATGTCAAGGCATCATTTCCTAGCAGTGAGACTCGATCCAAAGGCATTTTGAATCTGATACATTATGACGTTAGTGGGCCTATGTCAGTTTCTTCAGTGAAGGGCGCATCATATTATGTGACGTTCATTCATGACTTCTCCAGAAAGACATGGATCCACTTCATGAAGACCAAGGATGAGGTCTTCAGTGATTTCAAAGAGTTCAAAGCTCAAGTGAACATGACAGGAAGGAAGATCAAGGTGCTAAGGATAGATAATGGGAGTGAGTACACCTCTAAGGAGTTCACTAATTTATGAAAGGAGGCAAGAATCAAGAGGGAGAAGATTGTGGCCTACAACCCACAGCAGAATGAGGTTGCAAAGAGAAAGAATCGATCTATCATCAATGCGGTGAAGGCCATGATCCACAATCAGATTTTGCCTTTGTTTTTGTGGGCCGAGGCATGCAACACAATTGTGTATTTGCAAAACAGGAGCTCACACCGGATACAGAAGGATAGAACATCGGAGGAAGCATTCACAGGCAAGAGACCTGAGATAGGACATCTTAGGATTTTTGGTTGTCCAATCTATATCCACATCCCTCTGGAGAAGAGGACAAAGTTGCAGCCCTCAGAAGAGAAGGGCATCTTGGTGGGTTATAGAAAGGATTCTAAGGCCTATAGACTCTTCCTAATAAATCAACAAAGGACAGTGGTGAGCCGAGATGTCAAGGTTGTGGAGAACTTGGCATCTATGAAATCTTAGGATCTACCCACAGTTGCAAAGGGGCCACATGAGGTGGGCCCAAAGGATGAGCCGAGAATAGAGACTTCCAATGCAGGTAACCAAACTCTAGAGGAGGAGGAGGAGCAATCAGTCCCTCCGAATTCAGTCAGGATGCCCAAGTGGTTTGAGCAGACCTTGCGAGATGCTCGGGAACATGTTGAGCATCCAGGGACTACATTCTGAGAGAGCATGCCTCCTCAGAAGTTTTCGACGTATATGGATTTGATGACCAGCATATAGACTCAGAGCCCTCTAGATTTGAGGAAGCAGCCAGCTAGCAGGCATGGAGATATGCCATGGTGGAGGAGCACAACTCCATCATGAGGAATGATGCCTAGGAGATTGTGTCGAGGCTAGTGGGAAAGTCAGTGGTGACTTCCAGGTGGTTGTACAAGATAAATCATGCAGCAGATAGCAGTGTGAAGAAGTACAAGGCAAGATTTGTGGCGCGAGGATTCTCTCAGAAGGTGGGAGTAAACTACGAGGAGACCTTTGTTCCTGTCTCCAGATACTCCTCTATCCGAGCAGTACTTTCTATAACTTCTGAGATGGAGCATCCATCAAATGGATGTGAAGACCGCCTTCCTCAACGGAGTCATTGAGGAAGAGGTGTACATCAAGCAGCCATAGGGGTTTGAGGTCCATGACAAAGAGACGCATGTATGCAGGCTGAAGAAATCCCTGTATGGACTCAAACAAACGCCCAGGGCCTGGTAATCCAGAAACGACAGCTATCTACAAAGCATGGGCTTCACCAAGAGTGAGGCAAACTCCAACCTGTATTTCTTACTAGTTGGATCTGAGGTCCTCATCTTGGTGCTCTATATGGATGATCTTATTCTAACAGGGGCAGAGAAGTTGATTGTAGGATGCAAGTTAAACTTGGCGTCAAAATTTGAGATGAAGGACATCGGGTTGATGCAATACTCTTTCTGGTACTTGAGGTATGGCAACGATCGAGTGAGATCTTCCTCGGACAAGGGATGTACACTTTTAGAGATCCTGAAGAGATTTAGGATGGAGGATAGCAGACCAATGGCCACTCCAATGGTGACCAACCTGAAGAAGAT
>CBVK0101360616.1:0-13478 GCA_900067695.1 Picea abies | reverse complement strand
TAGCTTAGAGGATTGTGTACCTTGGATTCATATCCATCATTGGTGGTTGCCTTAAACCAAGAAGAGAGAGTCATCAATGTTCTTTGACTTCGTTGTTTCTCACATGCTCGAATTCAACTTATCGTCACATGATTGAGAATCATACACTTGACAGTTCAATGATCTAATTGATTGTACCTATTTCTTGGACATGTGTGAGATGCATCAGACCTCGGGAGGGGGTTTCCATTCAAGTAGTCCTTAGCATGTTTCAACATTAACATTTGATCTAATAGATATAGCTCCATTTGTTGTACTTTGGATACCGGGACTAAGGAAACCATTTCATTCTTGGGCGCCAATGAACATCCCCTTGTTAACATCAATACATTCATTATATGGGTTAATCCTATGTACCTTGGTACCCATCCACCTCCTAGATGGATCACCTTGGACCAAGTGGAGAGATTCCTCATAGCTCTTAGACTTGGTAGGATCTCATTTGCTCGACTTCATGTCATCATCATACAATTGATATTTGTACACATATCCATGATCTATCCTTCAATGTAGTTCCTGAGATTTGATTGACTCAATTCCATTGTTCTTAGATCCCTTAGTTTCAGATTCCCTTCAGTTAAATCATTTCATATCTCTGTAGTTTATTTCCTATGCAACAAAGATTCTCAATTTGTTTCCATCCCCATCCCCCAAGGGAGGGGCTATCATGTCCCATGTACTTAGATCGATAATAGTCACGATATAGACTTGACACTTTTGATCCAGAAATATGTATATGGGACTGTTTATATCATTGTATTGTATTCTAACCCTTTTTTTCTAGCACCATATTGTATTTGAGAATTCATGATGTTTCACAAGTTCAGCCCCTCTATGATATGGCACACCATTGTAATAATTTATCATGAGTTATATCAATGAGTATGAGTATGCCTACCTCGTCTCTATTGATATCACGTAACTCACCACCTTGTGACTTTCTTATTGATAGGTGGTCTCCTTCAACCTCTTCCTTGAGTGGTTTTTTCTTCCCACCACAATTCTCTTTCTCCTTTGTTGTCTCATCCCTTGGTAAAAGAAAAATATAATGTATTTAGTCATAAAATGTTCTCCTAACCTCATACATTATGGGGTATCTGTTATCACCCAAAAATTGATCACCTGGACCAAGATGCTAGGTGTACCAAGATGCACCATTCATGGTATTGGTACCATGTCTATAAACCCATTTTTACAACATTTCTCCTCATTATAACTTAAGGAAATTGAGATCAACAATGTTTCCATGCCTTAAAAGTTACAGTATGGCCACTTGATAAAGTAAAAAAACTCATTTTATGACTTCTTCCCTCTTGGAATTATTCAAGAAAGAAAAATAAAATCAAATCAAATCAAAACTTTGCTTATAAAACCAAGAGACCTTACCCATTTCTCATACAAATTCCACTCATTGTTGGTAAATGCTATTGGATTTGCATGAGAGTTCAATAACCATAGTCTCTTGAGAGAATTTCTAGCATCAACTAGTGTTACTTATAGCCATAAGGAGAAGAAAGAAACCATGCACCTAGGAAGAGAAAATAACTCTCCCAAGGAGGAGGCCCAAGAGTCCATTTTTCTCCAAGGAATCCTCTACAGGTGCCTGGTGCATGTAAATATCTTTCCATTGAGGGAATAGAGAATTTGTTCATTCTTTCAAGCCTGTTGTTCTAGTTTTTTTCTCTATTTTCTACAACTATTTATTTATTTTCTGAATATCAAGGGTTTTAGAGGGAGGAATTTAATTTGGAGCTAGGGTTTTTAATTCCATTTACCATTTTTGTCTGTAGTCTATATATAAACACTAGATTTGTACAATTTTTTAATCCTTGTTGTATATTTTACACAAAACAAATCATTGGGGGTTCAACTCAACACCCAACAACTACTTAATTCCCAATATCGATATGAGTAAGTTTTATGGTGAAGATATTATAACATGGATATTCCAGATGGAGAAATTCTTTGATCTAGACCAAGTGCAAACCTTACAAAATGTAACTCTTGCATCCTTGTATTTATAAAATGATCAGTTTGTTTGGTATCAACGACGTTGTGAAATAAAAAAAGGATTCTATTATCTCTTGGTCCAATTTTGTGGATTAATTGATAGCACATTATTGAGATATTAAGAGCAATACACTCTTTAGTCAATTAAAAAATCTTTAGGAAAGATGTCCAATTAGAGAGCACATTCAATAATTCAAAAAACTAAGTCTAAGAGTAAATAACATTCTATAGGATAATTTGTTATATATCTTTATGGGCAATTTAAATGAGAGAATTCAAAATGAAATGTGTCTCTTCGAACCTAAATCCCTAAAGCATTCTTTCAATATGGAAAGGAAAGTTGAAGGTAAAAATATAGCTACTAGAAGAGTGGTTTCTAACAACTATAGAGAGCACCATGCTTCCTCTCCTATCCTCACTCAATCTACAAGGTTGACACCTTAACAAATGGATGAAAGAAGAGAAAAGGGACTATGTTTCAATTATGAAAGAAAGTATTGTATGGGGCATAAATGTGGTGAGAATAAATTATTCTACATTGATTGTGAAGAGGAAGAAGATCAATAATTGGAACAATCTAAACAACTATAACTAGATGAGACTACTCTAACCATATCTTGTCATGCATTGGATGGAATTAGTACTCCACAAACCCTCAAGATAGAAGGATATATCAAAAAGAAAAATGTAATAGAATTTATTGATTCCAGTAGTACCCATAACTTCATTAATTGGAAATTAGAAAAACTTCTCAATTGTTTGTATTTCTCATCAAAGTTTCAAGTAATGATTGAAGATGGAGATACCATAATTTTTTCAAGGAAGTGTCATAGTATTAAAATCAATACGGGGGATTATTTGTTGGAGTCCCATGATTTCAATCTAGATGGGCAGTGTTGATGTTGTACTAGTGGCCCAATGGTTACAATGTTTCATAATTTTAAGAAATTTTCATGAGATTTTCCTCAAAAATAAAGCAAATTGAACTCATAGCTATCCAAGGAAATCCCTCTAAAGTGATAAGCTATGAAAACTTGAAACAATTACTCAAAAAGAGACACCATGATGTAATTCCACAATTGTGCTCTTTAGATGTTCAAAAATGTGGACCCTTTGTTCCAGCGGATCTTCAAAAAGTTATTGACAATCAGTCTAAGGTATTTGAAGATATGCCTAAGGGTCTTCCACCTACTAGATAGCATAACCATGTTATTCATTTGAATCCAAGAAGTGTCCCACCTTAAATTAGGCCTTGCAAGTAGCCATATGCTTAAAAGAGTGAGATTGAGCATATGATTCAATAAATTTTAGAGGATGACATCATTCAACCTAGAAAAAGTACTTTCTCTTCACCAGTGATGGTGGTTACAAAAGAGGACAGTTCATGGCGTATCTGTCTAGATTATAGACAACTCAACAAAATGACCATTAAAAATAAGTTTCATATTCCTTACATTGATTAAATATTAAATGAATTAAAGGATCAATATTTTTACTAAGTTGGATCTCCACTCTAGATATCATCAAATCCGAGTGAGGCAATAAGACATTCCCAAAAAAAAAATTAAAACACATGAAGTCCATTATGATTTTATAGTGATTCCATTTGGCTTTACTAATTCACTTTCAATATTTCAAAGCTTGATCAATTCTATTTTCAAACCCTTACTCAAAAAAATTGTGTTAGTATTTTTTGATGATATATTAATCTATAGAAAATCTAGGGAAGAACATGTCCAACATGATAACATGGTGTTAAAATTGTTGGAAGAGAAACAACTATATGAAAATCCTTTCAAGTGTTCCTTTGGGGTTCAAGAATTGAAATCTTTGGGTTATATTATATCTCATGAAGGTGTCAAAGTGGACCCTAACAAAATTAAATATGTAAAAGAATGGACAATTCTAAAAACCTTCAAGAATCTTAGAGGATTTTTAGGATTGACAAGATATTACCGCAAGTGTGTTCAAAATTGTGGTCAAACAACAAAACCTCTAACATCATTATTAAAAAAAGGAGGCATTTTGTTCACCTTGATAAGAAACCAAATATTTTGAAAAGCTTAAGGAGGTTATGTGTACAACTCATGTCTTGGCCATGCCTAACTTCACAAAAACCTTTATTGAGAAATGTGATGCCTCAGGGCATGACATTGGTATAGTTTTAATGCAAGAAGGAACTCCCCTTACCTTTGAATGAAGTTGTATTAAAGGAAATAACTTACTCAAACCCATTTATGAAAAGGAAATGTTGGCCATATTACATGCAATTAAGAAATGATGTCCTTAACTAATAGGAAGACACTTTAAGATAAAAATAGATCACGATATTTTGAAGTACTTATTAGAACAACAATACTTTTAGAAGAAAAATAAAAATGGTTTACAAAGATGCTAGGTTATGACTTTGAAATTATATACAAAAAATAAAAACAAAATATGGTGGAAGATGCACTTTCAAGGAAAGAAGAAGACACGGAGGCTTTATCGTGTGTTATTTCCATTTCACAATCTGTTTGGGTGGAAGAAGAGATGATAGAATGTAAGCAAGATCAAAAGGTATGTGGGATCATTCAATGACTATAAGAGGGCCCAATTTCATTAAATAAACTTGTGTGGAAGAATTATTTATTGTGTTATCAATATTGCCTATATTTATGTAACAATTCCCAACTAAAAAAGAAGGTCCTTTTGGAATTGGACACTTCTCCTATAGGAGGACATTAAAGGTTCTTCAAAACTTACCTGAGGATCAAGAATGATTTTTTCTAGGAAGGTCTTAATATTGGTGTTCAAAATTTTGTGGTTGAATGTGTAGTCTACCAATAGAATAAGGGAGAGACAATCAACACCCCAGGTCTCCTACAACCATTAGCTATACCAAGTCAACATTGGAATTATATTTCAATGGATTTTATTATAGGCCTAACCAAGTCTAAAGGAAATAATATCATCGTGATAGTATTGGATCGACTCACAAAGTATGTCCATTGTTTCTTCATTTATTATCCTTTTAAAGAAAGTACAATAACCACAACATTCATGGAAAAAATTAGAAGCTACATGGAATCCCTAAGATTATTGTAAGTGACATAGAACTGATTTTCACTGGAAATTTTTGGATTGAATTATTTTATTATTTGGGTAATCAATTGGCTCATATCTCCTCTTACCACCCTCAATCCTATGGGAAAAAAGAGACCGTGAATAAATTTGTAGAAGTGTATCTTGTTTTATTTGCATTTGATAAACATACACAATGGTTCAAGTGGTTTCCCTTAGTATAATGACTGTGGTACAACACATCCTTCCAAACTTCATCAAAAATTTCCCCATTTATGTAACTTTATCGATATCATTCTCCATCCATCACATCAAGGGAAATAAAATGTTAAAGAAGTGGAGAACCACATAGAGAACTAGTAAAAGGTTCTCAAACTATTGAAGGACAACTTGATTACAACACAAAATAGGATGAAACAACAAGAAGATCAACATCGCAACGAAATGAAATTTGAAGTGGGGGATTGGGTATTTTTTAGGCTATAAGCATACCAACATATATACCTCAAGAAACAAAATAAGGAAAATAAATGAGCACCCAAGTATTATAATCCCTATAAGGTGTTGCAGAGGATTGGAAGTATGGCTTACAAATTGGAGTTACCTCAATCTTCATGTGTACATTCAATCTTCCATGTTTCTTTCTTAAATAAGGTAATCAATGACAAGATCCTAGCTCAAAATATTTTAACAAAGATCAATAAAAAAGGTAAAATCATAATAGAACCAAAAATAATCCTCAAAACAAAGGCTAAGCAACTGCGAAATTGAGTAACTACCGAGTAACTCATTAAGTGGAAGAACCTACCAATAGAAGAAGCAACATGAGAAGATGCATTCTTCATGTAGAAACATGTGCAGCTAATCAAGTGTTGAGGGAAACACTTGTTTGAAGGGGAGGGGCATGTTAATCCCTAGACAAAGCCCCATGTTAAGCATAAATCTCCATGTAAAGCTCTAGATATCAAGTTATATTTTTGTTGTTGTATTTGTATTGTTGGCTACACCCTTTAATTGTAATTGTACCCTTCTATATATATATAGGAGACCTAGTTTTAGTATCATATCATCTTATACATTTCTTCTATTGGAAAAGGAGGTTTCCCCTCTTTCTCTATTTACACTATTTTGGTTGTCTGGTGCATAAGGTGTTGAGTCTTAGCTAATTCAAATACAATGTAGATTAAAGAGGGTTTTTTGAAGTCACATTCAAGTAAAGGAACAAGTATTGAACAAACCATGAGAATGGTAGCCTTGAAATTGTCATGTCAAGTATATAAGAGAAGTAATTTAATATGGAGTCTTATGTATAAAATGATTACATGAAGGATTTAGTCATAGTTAATCTACTAATTAACATAGTAAAAGAAAAAGTACTTGCAAGTACCAAATTCTTATTATGAGAGAAAAGAATGAGTTGATTCCTAGATGATACAATTGGTTTATGGTTAGAGGGAGTCGACACCTAGTCGAAAATAATCATACTAATAGTGTAGATAGGAGTCAACATAATATTTCATGTAATATATAATGCAAACTCTAATGCATTGCTAGATACTTTTAAATTACATTGACAACATTTTAATAGCTTACAAAGTATTCATTGAAGACCCTAATGGAATAAGAAGAAAAAGAAAACATTCAATGAAGCACAAATATATTTCAATTGACCAACATAAATACTTTGACAAAACTAGAGCACCTTGTGGTGTTATGACTGAGAAGTGAATGCACAGATAGAGATAATTCGATGTTATGAACTAAATTCCCCAATAGCATAAAAATAGAAACAAGAAGTAACTCCATGGACTCTTTAGAATTATAAAGAATCAATGAATAAGAATCCACTTCGAGGGGACATCTTCCCTTTACAATATATCCAGTACATAAGACAAGATGCCAATAAAATTGAATCTCTATAATAAATAGAAGATAAAGTGAGCATGATGTAACAACCACTAATCTGACTTAACCATAACTAATATACTAATAATAAATGAGGGTTATAGCATTAACACAACCCCCTCTTTAAAAAATATTTTCCCCCAAATCTTGTAATTGGTGTTGTTTCTTCATAAATTTATCATTTTCCCATGTAGCTTCTTCTAGAGGCATATTCCTCCACTTGATTAGGTACTTGATAATGGTTCTATTATGAAGAGATAGAGAATGTCGCTTAGGAAAAAAATGAATGTTCCATGCTTATCTTAAAGTGTATAAAGATTGGTGAATCTTACTAATTCTTAAAATGACAACCATAAATTGTTTGGGGATATTCTATAAAAATATTAAAATTTCTAAGGATTTTGTATAGTTTCTAGAACTTTTTGGTAATTTTTAGAGTAAAATATTTTTATTCTATAAATTTGGGGTGAATAAAATGAAAATTGGAGAATCATTTTTTGGAAAAAAACATGGAAAATTAGCCCATAGGAGAAATTTGTCCCCTAAAATTTTCCTTGACACTAATCTATAACTTTTTCTAGTTCAAGAATCAAATTCTATACTTTATCTATTTCTAGAAATTATGTGTACATTGGCATAGTTTTCCATAAAACCTTTTCTAGGCAAGATGCATGAAAAAAACTTATGAATGTGAGAAGAAGATAATTCTAACTCATAATCCACTTCTCCAATCTTTCAAACGAATTTGTAGGGTGCATAAAATTTTGGAGCTAGTTCTTGATTCTTATTTTGTTTGAGAGTAAATTTCTTATAAGGTTGTAGTCTCAAGACACCCAATCACCCCTCTAAAATTGTCTTTCACTTTGATGTTGATTTGCTTGCTACTTCAACTTGTTCTGTGCCATTTGAAGGTTTTCTTTAAATTTTTCAATGTTTCTTTATTCTTTTGCATATGTGAGTATACTACCTATATTTTGAAATGGTCTTGGAAAAAGTATGTGATACTAGGAGATGGATGTCTATAAATATACTCAAATGGATACATCTTAGTAGACGTGTGATGAGTGGTATTATACCACCATTCTGATAAAGGAATCCACTTCACCTATTGAATTTTCTTGTATGAAAAATATAAATGAAGATACACCTATAAACATTTTTTTAGCTATTTATGTTTAACCATATTTTATGGATGATATGTTGAACTCATATCTAGTGTTGTTCCCATCACATTCCATAACTCTTTTCAAAAGTTTCTTGTTAATTTTGGATCTATGTCACTTACTATTATCTAGGAAATCCATGAAGCCTATGAATTTATTTCATCAACATTTCCACCACTTGGCTTGTAGTATATGTACTTTGAATTCCACAAAAAAAATACATATTTTGTGAGTCTATCCACGACCACAAAAATGACATCCTTATCTTTTGATTTTGGAAAACCTGTAATGAAGTCCATTGATGGATATTCCCAACTTTCATAATATATGAATTATAAGTTTGAGGTAACCCTAAAACATTGACTCTATATCCTTTATTTCTTTGGAACATTTGACATTCTCTTACAATTTTTTAAATATCTTTCTTCATTCCTTCCCCCAAAAACTATTTTTTGATTCTTTGATATGTTTTAAGGAACCCTAAGTGTCCCACCATCGGAGAGTTATGAGACTCCCTTAATATTTTTTTCTTCAACTTTGATTGAGAGAATACATATATTTTACCCTTATACCAAAGGATATGTTTTTTCCACTCCCAATGTTCCATAGAGCTCTTCCTTTCTTTTAGACATTACATTTTTTGTCTAGTACTATTGTCTTCTTGTCATTCATGGTGATCTTATTCCAATCACATAGGAATGGAAGATGTAATGGAATATAAATTGGATGTATTTTCTATTTTGTAAAGGGAATTTTCTACCACACTATCCTTCCCTCTTTTTTATATTATTTAAAAACCAAACCCTTTGATTTTTGTTACCCATTCTTGTTGTTCTTATGATGAAAATCTTTTCTCCAAAAAGTACTTTAGGCTATCATGGCTTGTATTAAATTTAAAATTACTCCCATTGAGATGTATGTAATGTTGATTCCATTTATTTTTCATATGCATATTCCACCAAGACTTTTCCCTTGAATTTTTTATTTTCAAAAGCCAATGGTCTCCCTTCTTGCATCAATACTGCTCTAATTCCTTGTCTTGATGCTTCACATTTGAATAGGAATGTTTTACCAAAATTAGGTGCTACCAATACTAATGTAGAATTCATATAATCCTTTAAGAGTGATAATGATAGTGTATCCTCTTAATTCCATACATATGATTTTTTATCAAGGAAGATGTGAGTGGGCCTGCAATGCATGCATAATTATTGACAAATTTCCTTTAACATCCTATAATACCCACAAATCCTCTAATATTATTGATGTTATTAGGAGTAGTCCATTTTGTGATAGCTTTAATCTTTTGAGGGTCCACCTTGACCCCTTCTCATGAAATAATATGACCCAAATACTCCACTTTGTGTTTCCCAGAGCACATTTGGACCTTTTTACATGCAATTGATTGTTGTTGAGAATTTGTAGAACTTTATATACATGTTTAATGTGTTCTTCCCATTATTTTCTATATATAACTATAGCATCAAAGAAAACTAACATAATGTTTCTACGATGAGGTCAATGTTTATTTTCATAATTAAGGATTTGAAAAGTAGAACAAGAATTAGTCAGACTAAAAGGCATGACCAAGAACTCATAGTGCCTTTCATGACCAAGGATAAGGTTTTGGGAATGGCTTATTCTCTTAATTTGATTTGTTGGTATCCCGATTTAAGATCTAACTTTGTGAAATAATCCACTCCATGAATCTCATCTAATATCTCATCAGTATTTGCAATAGGGAATTTATCCTTGATGGTGATTTTGTTTAGATCTCTGTAATTATGACACATCCTCCAAAAATTGTATTATTTCTCAACATCACTATTGGGGATGAAAAGGAACTCTTTCTTGGTTGAATAATACCTACATCTAACATGTATTATATAATTTTCTCAATATCCCCCTTTTTTTGATGTGGATATCTATAAGTCCTTTTAATAGGAGAATTACTCCCATGTATGAGATCAATTTGATGTTCATGATATCTAGATGTTGGTAGACCCTTAGTATTTTCTTGGAAAACCATATGGTTATTTCACAAGGTACCTTTTAATTCCTTTGGAATATTTTCTTCTTCATACTTCGCTTCCATAGAATAAATTCTAACAATAACATAACTACTACCCTTTTTCATAGATTTTTCATTCTACAAGAGTTGATGAAATGAGAGGGTGTTGATTTAAACCATTTGAGTTCATATTGAATTATTTCCAATTCAAATGTCATGAATAATTAATTGTGATTTGTAGAAACCATACCCAATGTTCTCAACCATTAAATCCATAGAACGCTTAGTCCTCCAATGGGAATGGTATACATTGGAATTATCGTGCGACATTTTTACATCTTTTTCCTACTCTTTCAAGTTCACAATTTCTTCCCCACCCATATGTGTGGATACCTCTATTTCCTCCTCATCATGATTTCCTAAAGTGAACAATTTTGTTTCTTGAAATGTATGCCCTTTTGACCATTTTCTATTACAACCAAAGCATACGCATTTTTATCTTCTTTCATCTATTTCCTTATATGATATTTGAGTAGGTTAAGGTATTGGATAAAATAAGTTACTCTCATACAGGATGAACACCTTTAGTAACCACTCACAAAACCATATCAAAGATCATAACACCAATGTTTTTATGTAGTTAAAACCATCAAAGATAGAAACAGTCCATGACCCAAGCCAACGTGGCCACTTGAGGCAACATATTAATGAAAAAGAAAAATATTTTACAATATACTTTCTCACAATCAATCATTAGTAAATGACTCTCCATGCTATTTAATAGAGATCATGGACCAATTGGGTGTTAATACATAGATCAATATAGTTTTTAATATCAAAGAGAATACGATTTTTCGAATCACTCTATGTCTAGAACATATTGTGATCATTGGATTACATAACTACAAATGCATATTAATACATACTAAAGAAACACACTAAATGAATACACTTTTACCTGAAGACACACTAGACCAAGTTGATCTTAACTAACTCCTAAGTGTCTAAATATCCTAACATACCACCTTAATAACAACTTGGGATAGCATTAAAGGATTTACAAAGGTGACACAATAGGAGAAGGAAGGAGGCACTGGAGCCTATACCCTTTTAATGGAAACCTCCTGAAATCCTAACATGGATCAAAGTTTGGAAAACTTCACTTGATCCAGATTATTTTGAAAATGAAATTAAGGTGGAGATATAACAATGAAATATACATAGATGTTGCAATAAACACATAGATACAGTAATGCACATTTTTTAGCAATGACATAAATGTACATAAAATGTAAAATTATAGAGTGAATGACTCACTAGAATGGTGGCATCTTATCTCTAAGAAGAGATGTGATGGTTATGCTCATTCGCAAGAAGATGATGATGTTTACATTGAGGCTCCAAAGGCATTTTTAACATAAAGAAAATCCAAAACCCTAACCCTAGAAGATGAAACGCCAAAATGTTTGTGGGCCTCGATGGGGGTAGTTGATACGTCAACTTCCCAAGGGCATAACATTTGCATACGATCTTTGTTTTAGGCACGTGATAGCTTGTTGGAAAGGTCTATCCAAGGAATACACATGTTTTCATCACACTTTGAATCTATATATAGTGTGACTATGCAAAGCCCAAAAACGTTGTTTAGGGCCTTAAAATGGCCCTAGAAGTTCAAGACATGAAAAACCATAGAAAAACTGTGAAGGTGGAAACCCATGTTTTGAGCCAATGGAATAGGTGGGTGGCCACCAAGTGGAAACCCATGTTTTGAGCCAATGGAATAGGTGGGTGGCCACCAATTTATGCTTGTATCAATATTCCCTCCTTAGGAAGCAATGGTTTCCATTGCGTCAAGTTCCTGGGGAAGATTTTTCTAAACCTTGGTGAGTTGCTTGCCTAACTACAGAAGCTCTCTTGCTTAGCTTATTGAAGGTTGTCATGATTCATGAATCTGTTGTTGGAGGGGTTGGATCCATTCAACAAATCTAGTTGCATGATTTTCCTGAGTGTGGGAGGACTATGTTGGTGAAGATGAAACATGAAGAGTATGAAGGGATCTATTATAATGTTGGTGTGGGAGGACTATGTTGGTGAAGATGAAACATGAAGAGTATGAAGGGATCTATTATAATGTTGCTTGACTTGGCAGTGTGGATGCACCCTCGTAGGTGTAGTAATAATATCTTTATGCTTTTCTACAATCTTGTCGATTTGTTTCTGCTGGATAGAAATGTCTTGGGCCGAGGCTATAGTGGTTGCAGTTTCTATATTTTTTCCTTCATACCGAATTATGAAGAGGCTAAACTTTGTAGTATGAGAGATTACTTTGCAACATTGTTTTTCCAAGACAGTAGTCGGAACTACCTTTGGTATCCTATAGAGTTGACCCCCTAAAGTAACAATGACACTATGGAGTCGAGACTCATAAAAAACATGACGCTTCCACATATATGGTTGGCCTAACAAGGTGACCCCCCAGAGTAACAATGACACTACGGGGTCGAGACTCATAAAAAAACATGACGCTTCCACATATATGGTTGGCCTAACAAAACATCACATACTTCCAGTGGGGAAACATCACACAATACATCATCCTTGAAGGGGTTGATGACATAGGACATGTGAAACTGCTACCTGACACGAATATCTCGACCTTGGTGAAGCCACCTGATGTTGTATGGCTGCGGGTATGGTGTTGTTGGAAAATCCAACTGCTTGATGACCTCTGCTGAGATGAGGTTCTTCTGGCTTCCACTATCAACAATAAAATGTAGCGGGGTCTCCTTCACCCACATATGTTGTGGCAGATGCACTCTCAAGAAAGGATGAAGATGTTGAGTCCTTTCTCTGTGCTATCTTAATCATCCAACCTGATTGGATAATAGAAGAAAGAGATGAATGGAAGAATGATGAAAAAGTGTGGACTCTCATTCAAAGGTTGCAGCAAGATTCCAATACATCAGATGCATTTACAGGGAAAAATGATTCACTATGGTACAAAGATCACTTATATTTATGTAAGAACTCCCAACTTAAACAAAAGGTACAATTGGAATTGCACACCTCTCCAGTAGGAGGGCACTTCGGATTTTTAAAACCTACCATAGGGTCAAGAAGGATTTTTTTTGGTATGGTCTTAAAGTTGATGTTCAAAGGTTTGTGACAGAATGTTTGGTTTGTTAACAAAATAAGGTGGAAACAATTAAGACCGTAGGTCTTTTACAACCATTAGCTATCCCAAGTCAGCATTGGGAGGAGGTTTCCATGGATTTCATCACAGGGTT
>CBVK0101360594.1:0-14840 GCA_900067695.1 Picea abies | reverse complement strand
TCCAATGAGCTATTACATTAAGAGGTTCCTCCAAGTATTATGCCCAATATGACCTCCTTAGTGAATTTAATTAACCTATAGCCCAAAATAACTCAAAATCTCGAAAATCGTCGCAATGCAACGAAACCAAAGCTAAGCTGTGAGGAATGAACCATAATGATGAAATAAGATGAGTGATGCAAGCCGGACCCCAAAATACCCCTCAATAGTCCCTGTACTCGCTATGGCCTCCATTTGGCTACTCTGGTCATCATAATACTCTGTAACATAATGATGTCCTAAAGTGGGGACATTACACATATATTGAACTAAGCTTAAATCATATGGTTTAGTTGATAAAATATAAAGCCAAGCTAGTTGCAAAAGAATATGCACAAAAAGAAGGCATAGATTATGAGGAAACATTTGCTCCCATGACAAATTTGATCACAATCAGATTGTTGTTAGCTCTTGCAGGACAATTTGGATAGTAGGTACACTAGATGTATGTCATATGTGCATCTCTAAATGGGGATTTGCAAGAAGCAGTGTATATAGAGTAGTCTGAATAATTTGCGGTTGCAGGAGAAGAAGAGGTTGCCATATGTAAGTTGGTGAAGGCCTTGTATGGATTGAAACGAGCTCCTCGAGCATGGCATGAAAAGATTGATAAGTATCTTAGATCAAGGGGGTTCATGAGAAGTATTTTTGATCCTAACTTGTATATCAAAAAAAAGGGAGAAGAACTTATCATTATGGTTTTATATGTTGATTATTAGTCCTTATAGGTAACAATGATGAGTTGATTTATGAAGAAAAAGATAATCTTTGCATATCATTTGATATGACTGACATGGGATTGTTACATTATTGTTCGGGCATTGAAGTTTTGGCAACAACCAAATAGTATTTTCATTTCATAGGCAAAGTGTGCTTCGAAATTGTTTAACAAGTTTAGAATGAAAGATTGCAATTGTAACAAAACACCAATAGAGCTAAACTTAAAGCTTTCAAAAGATGATAAACCAGAGGTGGTTAATGAATTTCTATATCGTCAAATTGTAGGAGGATTGATACATCTTACCACAACTAGACTAGACATAACATTTGTTGTTGGTATATTATCAAGGTTTTTACATTGTCCCAAGGAGACATATTGGAATGCAACAATATTGAAAGGTATTGTACTTGAGAAGAATGATTATTTCATATTGAAAGGTTTTTTTAGATGTAGGCTAGATAGGTGATACAGATTAGAGAAAATATACAATAGGTTATTTTTTTTTCTTTTGGTAGTGGAGTGATTTCATAGGCAAGTAAAAAACAACCTTTAGTAGTTCTTTTGACATCATAAGTAGAATACAAGGTAGCAGTGGGAGCAACATGTGAAGCGATATGGTTACGTAGAATTTATGTGATTTGAAGCTTCCACAAATGCAACCAACAATTTTACATTGTGACAACCAAATTGTAGTCAAGATGACAAATAATCTTGTCTTTCTTTTGAAAACAAAACATGTAGAAATTCATCATCATTACATCAAAGAACAAGTGCAGAACAAAGAGATAGAACTCATTTATTGTAGGTCCCAAGATCAAGTAGCAGACATCTTTTTTTTTTTAACAAAAACTAGGGGATTTACATTAAGTAAATGTTTCCAAAAGATGCGACATATGTACAATAAGCTTCATAGTTTTTGAAAGTTATAAAATGTTGGCCTTCGATGCCCATTAACAATCTATTTTGGCTTGCCAAAAAAGACCCAACTAAATATTTGTGTGTAGATTCACATTCTGTCAGCCTATTAGTAAAGATCTTGACATACACCCCCAACAAAACCAGAAAAAACACTGCATTAATCAGTCAACAGTAGTAGACCTGTCCTTCATACCTTAATTCGTCATAGTTGGCATTAGAGGTGGAGAATTCAAGTTTGGGAGTTGAGTGTTACAGACCTTTTGGAGGGATGCTTCAGAGCTCGCTGACTCCTCCGAGTGACCTCTACAAGAAAAGAGCTACATTTGAACATCTTCCACCTGCATCCTAACCACATTGCACTCATCCTGAAGATGATGAAGAGCTTGTTTGCACTGAAGGGAAATCACAAGTATTGATAGAACTTGGGCTGAGAGGCTGCTCAATTTCTCTTGCATGACCTACACAAAATTCCTTAAATTATCCATCTCCTATTCCAGCTGGGTTAGCCGCACTCCCAAGTGATTGCCCTTGTGACCCATGTAGCGTCTGTTAGCGGGAGGGTTTGAGACAGGGAGCACCTTGAGGCCGTGAGTGTCGAAGTGAGCTCTGTTCCTTGCAGTCGCCTGTTGATAAGTAAATAGGGAATAGAATGGGTTGACGAACTCCAAGTATGGACGAAATAATGCTGTCGTTATTACCATGTTTTCCAAGACCAAACCCTCGTCCATTGATGATTGCAGAGGATTGATGACACAACCATAGCGTCCACATCCTTCCCATAAGCACGAGCTGGCATGTGAGCGAGAGGAATAAATGGAAAGGCCTGACAGAGCAAATTATGAGGGAATGACATTAATACAACCCATCCCATCCAAGTCTGAATCGACGCCTTGTGATGAAAGAGGGGAATATAAGGCATGATCATGGCGTTCGCAATAAACCCACATACATGAGCCAACGAGTAGGCGAAGTAAATAAGAGGGGGAGCTAGAAAAAACAAGATATGTCGAGGTGATAGGGGGGTCTCCCACGTATGAAGTGATGACGACATGTGGTGGGAGCGTAAGGTCCAGTGGCACGAGTCATAGAGAGGTGAAGGTGTTAGGGAATGGGGCAGAAGCCCATGGTCCCATTAAACTGCAATTCCCCCCATTTTTCCCAAGGTGCCTTTATTAGCTTGGTGATCTGCATGAGTATTGAGATGGCGAAGAATGTGCCATGATTCTACATGTTCTAGATCTATTCTACATGTTCTAGATCTCGGATGATACTTTGAATTCTGGTGAATATGGAGCTTAATCACACATCTCTTGGGAGGGAATTGAGTTGAAGGTGCCTGATAGTTTTCGTCGAGTCTCCCAAGATAGTGATTTTGTGGATGGCTTGAGCACTGGCGATAGAGAGACCTTGAAACAAATCATAAGCCTCAGCCTGATTATTTGAAGCTACGTCTAAATTCCAGGAATAGGTAAATTCAACTTGCCCTCTAGGGCCAAAGAGAGCCCCACTTGCTCCTGCCACCTAGAAGATCAAGTCGCAAACATCTTCACTAAGACACTCAACAAGGATAAGTTCGAGAAATTCTGAGAGATGTTAGGAGTTATGGAAAATGAAATAAACATTAAGAGTAGGTGTTAAACATTGTAATGTTTATTTTATCTAAGGAGTAATAAATGTTATGTTGTAATGTCATAAAGTGAGAAATAAGTCATATGTAATAAATGACATTTAAGTTAATGTATTTAATGAAATTAGGTTAGTGGTTCTTAACGTGAATAACGGAACTTGCTAGATATATATACTACACCACTCAATGTAATTTTGAAGTATATTGATATAATACATTTCTCTCTTTCCGTCTCACTTGTCTCTTTACATAATCTCCATATTTTTGTTTAAGGTGGTGTTTAACTATTTCTATTTTTTGGCAGCATTGAAATTCCTCCATGGGAACCAACTTCACGATTTCCTATTTTGTGAATTAGTACTTTTTTATTTGTATGAAATTGTTTTTCAATAATTTACAGTAGTCAATATTTTTTGGATCTGCTGATTTAAGATTTTCTAATGAATGACTTATTAAGATCTTTCACCTTGATATTTGAGACTTTGCTATGTTTGTTGCAATATTGCTTGTGTCATTTATCATCGATGATCATGTCTTATTTTAATTTATCACTTATTCTTTGTTGCTATGGTTGCTATGATATATCTGAAAAAGGGCAGGAGATTTGCATTTATAACATCAAAATGACTAGCAGGATTATTTTTAAGTAGTGATGGTTACTTTATGTTGTGGTTGTAGCTCTTTTCTTTTTTCTTTTTTAATTATATAAGTAGTGATATGGAATCTTCTTCATCTTCAGACTACTTACATATGAATCCATTCAGGCCTGATCGTTATGTGCCACTTTTTGGCGAGTTCTCATATGATCCTTCAAAGTGGAGGGAGAGTGTGCCGTTTATTGAGCAATTGAAGGCATTTCAAGAGGTTATTCAAGAAGGAAAGGTACTTTATTTTCATGTGTATGAATAATAATATATGTTGATGATGTTGCAAACATTATTTGCCGATTGGATGAGGTAGAATATGATGATAAATAAAATGCACATTGAATGTTAGGTTTCCAAAGTGTGCTTATTAGATTGTTAGATTGTTCGTATCCTATAGACTTGTATTTGATTTGGTGCTTATTTGAACTTTAACCTTTGTCTATATTTGCGACAAAGCCCAAAGTGCAATGTCATTGCTCTATTAATTGGGCCTTCATTCTTGCTAAACTTAAATAGTTTTTATTTTTCTCACTTCTCAATTTATCATTTTGTTCATGTATGTAGCTAAACTCTTATATGTCATTTTGTAAAAGTAATGCCCGATCCTCTACCTTGAACATTGGAATATTACACTAAAGTTCTTCCTTGTTCAAGTGTACTATGTTCCTTATTGATTTTTCCTAATATGTAAGTGCTTGATGCAAGTTCAGCTACATTACGTGACAAGTGGAATTAGACTTTAAGCACAAGTGGGAATTGGAACAGATAAGATGAGATAATTTTATTAATGTCCAATGAATGGCGACAAAAGTAGGTCAATAGGACTAAAAGAGCACATCCAGTGGAGATACATAGTAGTAGTGCCCAAGAAGCTCCTGTAGCTATGCTATCAACAAGAGGAAAAGAACTAAGAACATGGCTAAAAGACTAGCTCAAAGAAAGAAAGTGATAGAGAAACAAAATGAATACATAAGTGAAGTCTCATCAAGAACATGTCAAGATGTGCTGGAGCTAGAATTTGAGGCTAAAAGAGGGGGGAGTGAAGAAGGCTCCTCATCTGATGCTTATCTGAGTTGTCAATCATCATGAAGGGGCTGATGCACTATTTGAGAATGTCATCTGGAGAGTACATAATGTTGAGGGGGCTCAACTGTGGTATCCTAGGAGGGATCTTGGGGGTAGCCCTAGATGAAGGAGGTCCTTCGCTCTTAATAATAAAGGTTGGGGGGGAGAATACCCAAATAGATGAATGGTTGCTCGATGGAGCTTGGAGAGTAGTACTTTGTGCAAAGGGAGTCTGTCTTTGGCTCTAGGCCCTCCTAGAATTGCTATGCCTGTTGGTCCGATGAAGTCTATCTTGAAGTCTAGAGTGAGAGCTCTTCAGAAGTCTTGTAGAAGTAGGTCGATCCATTGAGTGTGTGTGTGTCAGGAAGAGTCTCACAGATATGATATCTAAAGAGGCTAGAAGCTTTTGTTTATCACTTGCCATCTTGCGCTGACCATAAGGAGGTGATCCTCGTGGAAGGCTCTAGATGGGGAGTGTTATCTCTCAAACTCTTGCTAAGGGAAAGTCCCACCTTGTGAAGCAGAGCTTGGGGCAACTGATAGGCAAGCCACCCACTGTCACCTCAATGTCCTTGCCTCTTCACTTTAAGGATAGGTTTCCAAACCTAATGAGGGTATTCCTAGGGGTCAAAACTAAGTCCTATCGTTGTATCTGAGAAGGGGAGGTTTAGGACTTGGTTTGACTAAGGGTCTAGCAAGATCAACACTATCTTCTTTCAAGGTCAAAACACATTCAAGTATGAATGAAGAAAATGCCAAAACATCGATTGCAGATGAGCTTAAGGAATATATAACTTAGACAACAATGCTCATATAAAAGTGCTTGGAACATGAGATGTTTGTTTTACATTCATATTAGAACAACATGAGTGTCAATGTATCATTTATCACTCATCATCATTTAGAACCATCATCATCCAAGATTATGTGCCATGAACCAATGATCTTGAAATCAAGGGAATTATACAATGCTCTAATCAAAACCATGAGTTACTTTGATCGATGAAAGGAAGGCAGATTTATGCTCAATTATATGTCACAAATTATTATCATCAACATCCACAGATTATATGCCAATTAACCACAAGGACTGCAATGTAATATTGATCAATGAGTAACCCTAACCAGTGAGAAAAAGGGCATATCTGTTATGTGAGAGAGTTGAGCAATATCCAATGAATATAATCAAATGTCAAATACTGTAAAAGGTGTCCAGACTGTGTAACAAAACAGCAATGTACTAACAATGGGGTACTAATGGTCAGATTGCAATGTTATTTGCTCAAACAATGATCTTGCTTAAGAATAAAGTGCCATGTACCATAGGGAAAATTGGTGCTGTAGCAATACCTTTAAATCTGTGTGAAGAGGGGCAGTAAACAAAGGAGTATGCTATCAACCAAAACGCCCTATCAAACTCAGATTGCAGAGGTAAAGTCTGTGTGTTGAGTATTCTATTCCACACGCTGTGGGAGTAATTAGCACAGGTTTCTAGCACCATCCACAGTGTTCCATTTACCAGAGATTTAGTATGTGTTTGCACCAGATTTAATCATGAAAGGAAGCATGGAGATATTATAAGTGCTGGTCATAACATAAAGGGACAAGACTGTGTAAGAACGTGATTTAACTATCCAGTTTACTTATGTGTTTGAGCATGTATCATCACCAAAATATCAACTTCAAACTCTGCAGATTGAACAGTTTATAACCCTTAAAAAACAGTGACCAAAAAGATATGATGTTTTACACTTTAAACTAGGTCGTTGGACTTATTCAACATCAATTGGACAGTGAGCAGTCCTGTAAATAATGAGGAACTTAAATGGTAACGTTTGGCTATTTTGTAAGGACACTGGACATCCTTTAACATAGATTAATTCTTGAATACAATGTAGAGCAAGGAAGAATTATAATGCTGCAAAGGTTACGAGGAACCAAGTAAGAAATGCAACCCTTACCCAAACATATATTCATAAAAGTGAACCAGAGGAATAAAAAAATCAGCTAGAAACCAAAGCGTTACACTATATCCTTCATCGTTTCATTAATGGAGAGTATGCAGACCAAGAAGATGCATCAATGTTGCCAACTTGAGTGATGAATGATCTAGTTAGGGTTTATACCATACATTCCATGCACATCATTAGGGCATCCATAAAGATAATTATATTCATAGCATTTCAAAGGACACCTCAAATATACAAGGGTTAGATCCAAAAGATAGACAATAGAGCTAGATCAAAGACCCTACTAAATGCTAACACCAAATAACATTCTTTGAAGAGCTTGTTAACATATATGTGTGAGATCCAAGTGTTTGTAAATGCACCAATGAAAGACTACTTGGATCTAAACAATCTAGATTAAAGATACATAGTCAAACCCTAGATTGCCAAGAAACCAAAAAAACAAAAAAAAGGAAAAGACAATTTTTTTGGGGGTTTTTGTGGTTGAAGACAAGGATAGACCAGTGCCTTAGGAAGGGCTATGGGATCACCACACAAGTCTATATGAAGCTTAGGGTTTCAAGATGAGCCAAAGTTGAGGGTACTTAAAGAGGATTACCTATCAAGCATCACCTAGGGAAAGTAGGGCTTTTCAATTTTGGATGGGGGATTGATCCACTAGGAAGCCTCTATTGATATTTTACTTATGCAGCTAGCAGTTACGATTCTTATTTATTATTACAATCATTTAGTACATTAGCTGCATATATAAGATCACTGAAAGAGAGACAATCACAGAAACAAGAGAGACACCAAGATTATCCTGGGAAACCCTCTAGAGGGAGAAAACCCAACAAACTTCCTCAATATAGATTATCCAACCAAGAACAATGCTTCACTCCAAGAGATAACTAATAAGGCAGAAGATCCTCCTCTACTCCTTCACTAGGAAAGAGTAGCGCACCACTTAACCAAGAGATAGACCAAAACCCTCCTTGACGTCACACCTAGCTGCAGTAGCTTCTCCTCCAAGACTTGTGCACTTTTCCTCTTGTGGCAGAGCTCATGAGTGAATGAACATGTGAGGCGCTAACCTCCCTTATAAATAGTAGTCTGGCCTCCTTAAATTAGGTCTGGGCCGACCTGTCAATTTTACCCTCTTAATTTACATTTAATTGTCAAGGCACAATAGGGCCGACTTTTACAAAGGCACAATAGGGCCGTCTTAATAAATAATATAATAACATTCTTTAGGGTTTGTCTTGGTCAAATACAATAAGGATATCTTCTGAAGCTACTCAATCTTCAACACTCCCTCTTAGCAAGGAAGGTATTCTTCTTGTTGCGGTCATCATCACTGCTTCTGCATACTTGGTCATTGTCTTGTTGTCAATCACGAATCTATATATCATAGGAAGTTCTGCACTTTCACTAGAATAACGTACTAGCCTGCGTTGGGGTTACCAACCTACACTGGGGTAGTGTACCAGCTTGCGTTGGGGTTACCAACCTAAGCTGGGGTAGCGTACTAGCCTGCGTTGGGGTTACCAACCTGCATTGGGGTAGCATACCATCCTGCATTGGGGTTACCAACTTGCATTGGGGTAGCGTACCAACGTGCGTTGGGGTTACCAACCTGTGCTGGGATAGCGTACCAACCTGCGTTGGGGTTACCAGCCTGTGCTGGGGTAGCGTACCAGCGTGTGTTGGGGTTACCAACCTGCACTGGGGTAGCATACCAGCCTGTGTTGGGGTTACCAACCAGCGCTGGGGTAGCGTACCAGCCTGCGTTGGGGTTACCAACCTGTGCTGGGGTAGCGTACCAGCCTGTGTTGGGGTTACCAACTTACGCTGGGGTAGCGTACCAGCCTGCGCTAGGGGTAGCTCATCACTTACCTCTATTGGGGATCGCATCACCTGTACTGGGGATCGCATCACTTCCCTCTACTGGGGATCGCATCACTTCCCTCTACTGGGGATTGCATCACCTCCCTCTACTAGGGATCACATCACTTCCCTCTACTGGAGAAAACAATCACTTCTCACTACTGGATAAGTCTTTTTGGATCACTCCAAGCTAGTCTTTGAAATACTTGAACTTGACTCTGGACAAGGGCTTGGTCAACACATTTGCTACCTCTTCGTTGATGGCAATATACTGGAGTCTTACTGCTCCCTTCTATACCATGTCCTGGACATAGTGGTATTTGATCTCGATATGCTTGGACTTGTCATGACACTTTGGTTTCACTGATAACTTTATGCAACTTTGGTTGTCATAAAAGATACAGGTTTCCTTTAACTCGAGATCAAACAATTATGCGATTAACTTCTGAAGTTACACTGCTTCGCCACAATTTGACCATGCTGCCACATACTATGCTTCTGCGGAACTTAGTGCCATATAGGCCTGCTTCTCACTGATTCACGAGATCACAACTGATCCCATACTAAAGCAATATCCAGATGTACTTTTCTGGTCAATGAAACTGCCTGCCTAATCTAAATCTACAATCTTATCTCACACTCCAAGATATATCTGGGTCCATAATCGATTGTACCTTTTAGGTATCTCATCACATATTTTTCCATAATAAGGTGAATATGTCTTTCACTGCAAAACATATATCTGTCCTCGTGTTCTTCGAACCAAATTTTCACATCACATTGTACCAACTTGGAACAGTTGCTCAGCTGCAATTCAATCTGCACAATCCTGTGCTAGCTCTATGTGCATTCTGCAAAGAACTATCTGTCTCATTGCCAGAGAGTGTGTCCTCTACTCTCTCTGCAACTTGTTCCTTCTGGAACTGGGACTCTGCTCCTGCAACTTCTCTTTTTGAAGCTGAGAATGACTGCTCCATTCTCACTGTAGCTGTTGAACTCTGAGAGTAGCTCCTCTATTCTCTAGAGGTAACTCAATCTTCTATTGTAGTCATGTCTCCATGGCCCGAATCATGTACTGCACCAACTGTCACTGGAGATAACTCAATCTCAAATACAAGGATTGTTAAACCTGCTCCCTCTAAATCTCATATTGTGTCGACTTCTTTTAATGAATCATGTTTGTTCTATATATACTCCTTCTGATTATTGGAACAAGTGTCTTGTCATAGTCTTCTCCCTCTTGCTAGGAAAATCCTATGGACACAAATCAAGCTTTGTACATGTTTATACTGTTATCTGCAACATGCTTGATCTGCTAGATCAATCTTGGAAGTCACCACTGACTTCCCTTCTGGTCTCAAGGAAAAGTCCATATCCCAATCCTTCTAACTGGATTCCTTCTCTGTCACTAAAACAAGGGAATCTTCCCAAGAGATTTCACATCTCCTATAAGTCTCTAAAGCTACGATATAGTCTTCTCAACTCATGGCATCTGTCTATCAGTCTTGGAAGATGTCTCTTTTTCCCATTTGATCTTCTCTGCGATCAGGCTCACTCCGAGTCTCCATCCTCCCTCTGAAGTTTGACTCCCTCTGAATCTCCATCCTCCCTCTGAAGTTTGACTCCTCCGAGTCTATATAATCTTTAGAGCCATCTGCTCCCTCTGATATGTCACATCAATGCTATATGGCTTTGCGTCCTACAAAGTGTCATGGGACCACGCTGGTCTCTTCCTGGTTACTGCATTGATTCTGGGTAGTCCCTTCTGGCTCTACTAACTCTTCCTGATGATCTGAAGAGTGATCGACTGCACTAGAGGGATTTGTTCTGTCATCTTTGGAGCCTTTTGCTCCTCATGATCTGTCTTCGAGATGTTGTGTATCTAGCAAAAGTAGCTTCTTCTTCTTCTTCGGTACATGGATGTATACGGTCATGTATACAAATTGGATAGTCTGCTCCATGTCTCACCTAATATGTTGCCTCCTGCGACCGTCACTATAGCTCCCTCAGGGTTATCACTTGTGACTTGCCTAGAACACGAACAACAAGGGAGAAACAATAGACAAGAATAATACTCTTTACAATAATAATAAAAACAATGGCGAGAACAATTGTCACAGTAGCTTCTTCAGAGCTATCACTTGTGACCTGCCTGAAACAAGGGTTAAAGGTAAGAAATATAATAATAAGAAATGAGAGCAACAATCTTCTAGTGTTGTGATCAATCATTTCTCCATGGTAGCTTGGAAACAAAACAAGAAGTTTCTCCTAGAGGAGATGTTAGTTATATCTAGTAAATGATTACAATAAGCATTTATCTCAATAGTGCTCACATGCTACCAGTTATTCAATAATAAAACTTTTCAATGATTGCTATCACAACTATAGTGCTTACTTGTAAAGTGGCAATTATCAAACTTGATATGTGCAAATTTGAATCTTATCAACTTAATCAATCAAACCTGGAACCTGGAGTCTTGTCTTCAAGAATGAGTGTTGTTGCTTTTCTTTCGAGTCTCCCTCACTCAAGATGACACGTATTCTCTTCAACCTGTTCTCTATACTAAGATAATATGCTTACTTGACAGGAATATGAGTTAGAGAATAAAATCTATAATCTCAACCTTAATCAATCTAATACTTTGACCTATGGTTAGTATAATAGTCATAACTTCATCAGATCAAAATACAACCTAGATTTTCGTAAGATCACAATAATGCCATAACAAATAGAGACATCAAAACGATCAAACCTGGGGTTTGTTGTTCCTCTGAATGTGTTGGATCTGAGATCCTTCTAGATCTACGTTTGTTGTTTGGACAAAAGATCCCTTCTCCTGCAAATACCCTTAAGATAATGATACAATTTAAACATATGTAAGTACATACCTCCGACAACATTGACAGGTAGTGGCACAATCCGACAACAACGACAAGCAATAACAAACCTTTAAAACTTCAAAGGTGTTTCAACTTGTAACTTAAAGTTAGTTGGAGATTTTCTAGGGTAAGGCACACTAGGACAATAAAAATCAATCTCAACACTTCACAAAAACTTTCACTACAATTGGTACTGCAGCTGGTGCTGGCACTGCAACTGACATGAAGGAACTAGCACTGCAACTGCAACTGATATTGTAACTGCAACTGTTACTGCAACTCGAACTGCAACTTAGGGTTTTACAACTTAGGGTTTTATGAGGAAACCCTAATTTTTCAAACTTCAAATTTTGGAATTCTGATCCAAGGATTAGATGTGCCCTCCTAGGGCGAGCTCCTAGGTGTGGTTACTTCCCCCAACGTCCTCTTTAAACAGGGAAAACGTCACACTTAGGGTTTATGCAAAAACCCTAATTCTGCAACAACTGCAACACTGAAAACTGAATCTTGGAGAGGGTGTGCTGAGGCTAGCCACTTCTTATAAACTGTGAGTTGGTCTCTTTCAGGCCTGCTCTGATACCATGTTGATATTTTACTTATGCAGCTAGCAATTACAATTCTTCTTTATTGTTACAATCATTTAGCACATTAGCTGCATATATAAGATCATTGTAAGAGAGAGAATCACAGAAACAAGAGAGACACAAAGATTATCCTTGGAAACCTTCTGGGGGTTGAAAACCCAACAAACTTTCTCAATATAGATTATCCAACCAAGAACAATGCTTCTCTCCAAGAGAGAACTAACAAGGCATAAGCTCCTCCTCTACTTCTTCACTAGGAAAGAGTAGCACACCACTTAACCAAGAGATACCAAGAGATAGACCGAAACCCTCCTTGACGTCACACCTAGCTGCAACAACTTCTCCTCCAAGACTTGCGCACTTTTCCTCTTGTGGCAAAGCTCATGAGTGAATGAACTTATAAATAATATTCTGGCCTCCTTAAATTAGGTTTGGGTCGACCTATCAATTTTACCATCTTAATTTACATTTAATTGTCAAGGCACAATAGGGCCGACTTTTACAAAGGCACAATAGGGCCGTCTTAATAAATATAATATAATAACATTCTTTAGGATTTGTCTTGGTCAAATACAATAAGGATATCTTCTGAAGCTACTCAGTCTTCAACAGTCTCTCCAAGTACTACTAAGGTGATCTTAAAGCACGACCTTGTGCAAGAGGGAAGAGCGCTTAGAGGTTCTACCTCAATGCAAAAACCAAATTCTTCAATGGTCAAAGGGAAATAAGGCAAGAAATCTATACCTTATTTGCCCCTCCAAGTGGAGTAAGATGCACTTCTTTGGCCTTGTAGTAGCTTTGTCCTTCAACAAACCTGAAAAATTTCTATAAAACCCTTGAACAATAACCTAAAACATCACATAAAAATATATAGATAGCCAAGAACTTCTTTAGGCAAGTTTTCTCATTTATCTCCAACAAAGAAAATGAGAGAGGTTTGCTCCTTTTATAGCTAAGGAGCCTCTTCAATGCAATGAATAATACCATGTGCCAACTCAAAACCATGAGCCCAAAACCATTGGTCCAGTGAAAACTATGGGAAAATACAATAAATAAGATAGAATATCCCTTGAAAGCTTCCAATACATGAGTGCCCCTCCCAAATGGTCCAAAATACATCATGAAGTACTACACGTGTGGACTAGAGAGGTCTAGAAGAGATGCGCTCCCTCAAAAAGTGTGCCAACATCCCAATCATGAGTGAAGAATAGGTCAAATGGTCCTTTGGATTCAAAGGTCCCTCTAACCAACTCCCGAGAGCTAGGAGATGGACCAAACAAGGAATAACGACCAAAAAAAGTGTGAAGACACTCCTACACATGGGACATCCAAGGAAAGGATCCAATGCAAGTGGCACGTATGACATCCTCAAGGTGGGTGCTCCTCAAACAAGTCGTTGTGGTTGATGCCACATCACCTAATGCTCAACATAACCACTTGTAACCACCCCAACAACTCGTAACTGTCTCCTCAAATGCATCAAAGTCTCCCATGTGTGGTCCAAGGAGAGAATTATAATAAGTTTTATTAGAACTGTTTGAACCGGCTGGTTCGATTGTATTTGGGGCAAAATTGGTCGGACTGTCTACCCTGAATTGTTTTTGGCTGGTTTGGTACCGAACTGACCTTTTTCATAGAACTAACTAGTTTTGTACGATGCATCTAGGACTCACAAATTTCAAATTTTTTAAAGAAAATTTGAATTGTTTAATAGGGGGGGCTACTAACTAACCCTTGGGCCTATTACCTAACCCTAGGGCCTACTCAAACCTAGTAATTAATGGTAATATTAAATTCTCCTTTATCTTTCATTTTCATTCTTTTACTTAAATTTTAAACATTACCATTAATTGTTTCAGGATGTTTGAGAGTGGTTTCAACCTCATTGGACTTTGTTATCGCGCAATTTGTACTTGTCCCAAAGAGAAAGGCTAAAGGAGGGAAAATTGGCGTAACAAGAGGTTGTCCTATCACTGTCAACTTAATAAGACACCTCTTTCTATTTAGGGATGATAGCCTAGGGGAGACGTCCCTGGTGACCTGGGGGTTTGAGAAGGCAAAGCTTGAAGTATCAAGAAAAGATATCCCCTCTCACAAGTCACATTGATCAGAAAGTCCCAAAGTTTTAGCAAATGAAGCAATGTTATGCTTGAGTGTACCTGCCCAGAACAAAGCAACAAGAAAACACTATGTTTTGCAAGTACAATTTGATCTTAGTGCTTCATAAAACGTTGGACTTGTCAATGAAAGCAATAAGTTGATAAAAGGTGAAGCAAACAGAAATCTATAACAGCAATGTATATATGATAATAGCTTCACAATCAATGCCTTAAATTAGGCTTCACAATGACCAAAAATGATAATCAATAATAGCAATATACTAGCACTTGTCATAAGCTAATTAGGCAATGTAAAAATCAACTTTTGCAATTGCTTTTAAGAGCTTTTACTGCTGTAATAATTGGCTGTAGCTTACTTTTGTAACAGTAGCAAGAAGGTTAGAGAATTAGTGCTAAGACCGGA
>CBVK0101360515.1:0-11954 GCA_900067695.1 Picea abies | reverse complement strand
AGAATCCCTCTTTGGAACCTAAATAAGGAGAAGAAACATAAAAAAAAAAATACAAAAAGATAAAAAAAATAAAATAAAAAAAAAACCTTATTTTTTTATTGACGGGATGGTGTCACTAGTGAAATAGACAACTAGATAAAAAGTTGCATTATCTATACTAAATATTGTTTGTAGGAATAAAAGGAATCAATGACAACATGTGACATTTAGAGTTTTGAAAGAAGCTTCCTTCTTTCATGCTAATGTGTATAAATGTAAATGATTTGTCATGTTTAAGGGTTGGATGATGTTTTGTTAGTTAATGCTTAGTTTATTATTTCTAACAATTGTTATGTAATATTGTTGTCTTTTGTTGGCCCATTAAAAGCATTAAAAGCTATGTCATGATGATGTAGTGGGTCATAATGTAAATTAATGGAATGGTTTTTTTTTTCAAATTTTGAATTTTTTTTTTCTAACATATGGTGACTATACCTTTTATTTGTGTTGTTTGTCTATTTCGTATAATTATAGCTTTGTGATTGCATAATTTATTACACCTTTAGGTTTAGATGATAGATGATCTAAGTGATAGCAAGTGATGCTTAGCTCATCGGGTTGCGGTATGATGATCAGAGGTATGTAGTCTTGAATATTTTCTAAGGATGAGCCCTAGGAGGGAAGTTGGTTGTGTCAATAGTACTAATTAAAACCTTCCCTATCAAGGGGATTGAATATGCCAACACCTAGACTATAGCATAACCTTTTTCTTGGACATTGATGGGGACCTAGGTCTTAACTTGAGCCAATAAATGGTTTTGTTGTTGGGACCCTATAATGACGTGTGTGACATTTTGCCATTATTACATTATCCTAGCACTATGTGGAGGATTGATTATTTAGATAAATTAACCTCTTTTTTGGTCAGTATGGTGAGGGATTTTTATTTTCTTTACTACATGATGACCACAATGTCGACAAAGTCTTCTAGGTATAATTTCTAGTGGTTTTATTTGAATTGTTGATAAATTCATTGAGCCTATGCGATCAACATGGAAAAAGATGAGAGAAATCTAGTGGAATGTCCATGTTCTCATTGCATTATAGAGATTTGATTATGAAGTCACAAGAGTTGTTAGTTGGGGTCAAGATCATGGTAAATATATATGTTTTTTAGTTCGTAGTTAACTTCAATGAGTCTTTTTCACTAGAGGAATAGTTCAAGAAGGGATCTTGTAGGAGGCTAGTGCAAGTAATTAAAACTTGGTTCAAGGTTTTGTCACTGGAAGAAGACTATATGCATTTTAACCCATTGATCATGGAAACATAAGCACTTTTTCTTAGGACTACCCTAGGATTAAATAAGAGGATTGAGTAGTTAAAGTTAGAATGTACCATGGAAGATGCACAACATTAGGATAGAGAAAAGTGGGCTTTAAAGAGGGGTGTGATATAAAAAAAGTGGTTATTGAATAGGATAAAGGATATTCTCTTAGAAGTTCAAGTGGTGAGTAGAGATATTGACGAGAAGAGAAGAACTTAAGCATCATTGAAGAGGTTGTTGAAAATAGGGGAGAAAGTTGGTTGGTTATTGAGATAACATGGATTGGTAGTGAAAGGAAGCTCAGGAAGGAGGAATGATGGAAGAAGAAAGATATTCTAAGGAAGTAGAGGGAATGATAGAGGAAGTAAAGTAGGAGGGTGTAATATCCCCAAGGATGAGCCCTTGTTGTATTTTATGAATTGTAAACATGTTTTGTAGGCTGGTGAGCCGACTTGTTGTATTTTATGAATTGTAAACATGTTTTGTAGGCTGGTGAGCCGAGTGTTGATAAGATGGTGGGATTATGTGTTTATGGGGTCGGAGAGCCTAAGTGTTAAAGGCCAGGAGCCTGACTTTGCATATGTAAATATGTAGATCATTAATAAAATATAAACATCATTGCGTGCAGACCAACCATGAAGAAAGAGTGATGGGGGAATAAGAATTCACAAGGTGGGTAAGGGAAAGGGGGCTAAAAGGTTGGAAAGAGGGGCTAAGCTTAGGGGCTTAAATTCTTGAGAATAATAATTTATTATTATTCCAAAGTTGTGTGAAAGACATGGCTTAAGTCCTTGAGAATAATAATTTATTATTATTCCAAAGCTATGTGAAAGACATGTTTTTATCCTAAGTCCTAGGAGAGGTAACACATGCAGCTTCAACGTGTGAAAAAATGGAACACATGCAGCTCCAGGAAGACGAGTGTCAACCTAGGTGCATGCAGTTAAAGGTGAAGAGTCAGCTCGTGTTGGGAGTTCGTCCTCCATTCTCCCATTGATTGTTTATCATGTTTGGCCTCTACGTTTGATATTTTCATACCCTCAAACAGCTGTGAAACCAAAAAACTGTGAGGTCGACCTGTGATGTTTTCCTGAGAAGCCGAGACATCCTCTGTCTAAACCGTTTGCGTTTGTGTTGGACCTCCACATAACCACACATTCTGAAATCTAGAACCGCGAAGCTAACATGTGTATTTCTGTGAACCAGCCTATCCGCTCTTACAGAGCCGAGTCCGTACCTTAACCGTTTAGGTTGTTGTCTGATGTGTTGCTTGAGTCGTGTTGCATCTTAGTGGGACTGTTATCAGTTTTGGATGTCCATACCAAAATTCCTACTATTTTTGTCACCCGTGAGTGAACCGAATTGATATTGTTGTTGTTGTTATCCTCACCTTGCAAGAATTGAGTTGAAACAGGTTGAAGAAGCGGGTTGTCAGGACCATGGTTGAAGAGGCAGGTTGTGAGGCCTGTGAGAAACTCTCTCCAAGTGAGAGAGTTTGCTGGGAAGTGGTTTTCTCCTAGAGAGAGTCCAACACCAACTACGGAGCTCTAAGAATTCTTGATCCGACCTGTTGCTGAGACCCTGAGAGGGAGGTGAAGTAGCCGATGGTGATCCGACCTGTTGCTGAGACCCTGAGAGGGAGGTGAAGTAGCCGATGGACTGTGTGATAGTGAAGGTGTATAGTCCCGGGTGGAACATGCATATGGGGAATGAGAGTCCATGAGTAGTGGCCGTAAGAAGGTTCCTAGAAATAATCCTTCTGGTTGCATTGTGCAGTTTTCCTATAACCTCAACCTTGTCTAGGATTCCCTTTCTCGGGGTGGATCTTAGTCCCAGCCCAGGGGTGACCCACTACTGAGCATGATGAGAAGATTGGTATAAGGCTGGGAGGTTCGTGGAAGGTCTACACGTAGTTGGTGAATTTACTCTAGCTAAAAGATAAGTATCAATTATGTTCTTAATTATGTATTTTATGCATGTTATGTGATGCTTGAATGTTATCATGTATTCCGTTGCATGTGGATTTACTGTCAATCTTGTTTGAATCTGAATGGTAACAATAAAATCTGTCTTATGTGTTTTAAATTGAGAAAAATGCCTTATATATGTGTGTGTGTGTGTGAATCTTCCGCGTAGTAGTGTTTCCCGACCTGTTGGTGGCTGGAGATGTTACAAATTGGCATGCGAGCCATGTTTTGACACTGAGCCTAGATGAGCCATGTTAGTGGTTAACAGGACAAAGTTTTCATAGTGAATTGTTGTCAAAGTAGTCAAAATTCGAGTTTAGAGCCAAGGTTTCGACATCGAACCTGGATGGGCTGGATAAGTGGTCATTGGACTTGAGGTTTCAAGTGGAAATTGTGTCTGGAGGGACTAATTTCAGACCTCAAAACCTTCTTGAGTGCCAAAAAGTTACCTTGGTCGTGTTACTAAGCTCAGGAGGAGTATTGAGTGCCAAAAAGTTACCTTGGTCGTGTTACTAAGCTCAGGAGGAGTAACAGTATTGTAAAACCACGAGAGAAGTTGTATTGTACTGCAGAGTAGTGTGGGTTGTAAGATCTGTTGTTGGAAGCAGTCTGGATCATTAGATCCGTGTCCAGGAAAGCAAAGGAGAGCGCTGAGGAGGAAACGGATCCCAAGCCATTGAATCTGAGTGAAAATGATTGATAGTCATCCGATCCAGATTGACAAGTGGCTCAAGATCCACAACTCTGAAGCGAGATCACTTTGAAAGTTCTGTGATCGAGGAGAAAGCGAAATAGACGAAGCAGATCGCAACCGTCCATTGTGAAGGACACACGTCAAGAGATCATGCACTTCAGGTGGAAGTACTTCGTGAGGAGGCAAGTGCTATGAGTTTGAAACTACCAATGCCTGAAGTGTCAAAGTCACTCATAGTCGTTGATCATGAAGGAGGACACATGTCGATAGATCATGAACTTCGGGTTAAAGTGCTCCGGGAAAAAGTGAGTGTAGAGGAGTTGAAACTCCTGAAGCCCGAAGAGATGAAGTGGGGAGTCATGATGACGTCACCAGGAGGTGACGTGGACCTTTCCTATACCTGCCACGTGCCCTCACCCAGAATGTTTATAGCTGTACTATGTGGTCCCTAAGGTTGAATAAGATAGTTAAAATTTAGAGGACACACACTGGTGTTGATCATGATAGATAAAGATCGATGGCTAGGGGGCATTGCAGGGACCCAAGTTGCACGGGACTTAATTATTCAAGGTGGTCCCACAATCCAAACCATAGTTTTCCCAGGGGGTTACGTGTTAGCATCAAAAGAATTGCAGGATGAAAGGTGGGTTACTCCAAACCACCAACGCATGCCCCCAAAATTGGAAAAGTGTAAGTGATTGGATGTAATGACGTCAACAAAAGTATCATGGAAGTGTTCAAAAATTTATGGTTCAGGACATTGGGGGTGTGAAGATGTGAAATCCTTCGATGTCCCGAAGCTCCGAAGCTCCAAAGTCCCAAAGCTCACATGCTTGAAGTTCTACAATGAGTGTCAGTAGTTGGATGCCGAGTAGTAGTGGACGATTGATCTACCCTACTTCATGAGTTCATTAATTAGGAACTCTAAGATTCTATTATGATGTATTATGAAGGTTTACGAAAGTTGAAGGTTTGAGTAAGCACTTATTGATCTAGCGCTTGGTTGTGACCCATGGGCATGTAGGTTGGGGACTGAGAGAAAGGGGCTAATGTCCAAAAATTCTAGCAGAGCATAGCTTCGAAAGAAGAAATCTGCAGGGATTCTTGAGTGAACGAGAATCACAGAGAATGAAAATTGAAGATTTTCTTGAATCATATTTGTTTATGAATGTTGTGGGATTTGTTAAGAAATGATAGCCTGAAAAATTCCAGTTTTCTACAAGTTGTGTTTGCAAAAGTTTAACGAGTACTAGAACCAAATAGAGTTTCCACTGAGTGAAATAAATGGAAGAGGCACATACATCTTCTAGATCTGAGATTGAAGAAAAAGGAATGGATGTCCACTTGGGAGTTGAAGGATCGAACTCCAATGAACATGGAGAAGAGATAGATAAGGAAGAGAATATGATGAAGATCATTGATCGATTGCAGAAAGATGCCTACACTAACTGAGCAGATAACAGAAAGCTCATGAAAGCCATGGATCAACATGGAAAATTCAACCTAAAGTTGATGCAGAGCCTGGAAAGGATCGAAAATAATTTGGATAAGGAAGGTGATTCAAGAAAAACATGGAGTCATGAACCCCCTAAGAAGAAAAGAAGATCAAGAAGCATTAGCAGGCATCGTCGTCACTCCCTGAAACATTCCAATAAGGAGGCACATAGTAGTTCAAGCCCCTCTCCTACCAGAAAACATAGAAGATATGGAGTGGATGAACTAAAGGGAGAAATGAACAAGATTAAGCCTCCAACGTTTGATGGAGAACACAAGAAGTTGGAATATGCCGAGACATGGTTGCTTTGCATGAGGAAATATTTCCAACTGCAGAATTATCCCTCTCATGTAGAAGGAAGAATTGCAATGTATCAACTGAAAGGAAAAGCATCCAAGTGGTGGGATCAGCTTGTGCAGGTGAAACACATTAGAGAGAAAGATGTTACTTGGAAAGAATTCAAGAAGTATTTTTACTTGGAAAGAATTCAAGAAGTATTTTGAAAAGAAATACTTGACTAAAAGATACTATGAATAAAAAATGAAAGAGTTCTTTGAACTCAAGCTGGGCATGATGTCCATTGATGAATACGAACAAAGGTTCTTGAAGTTGTTGAAATATGTTCCCTTCATCAATGATGAGACTATCAAAATTCAAAGGTATCTAAGTGGACTACCACCTTCCATTGGGGACAATATTCAATATGATGACCCTAATAATATGGAAGAAACTATAAGAAGAGCGGAATGCTTATGTGAACAACAAAGAGAAAATCCTACTTTTTGGAAGGCTTGGGATGACCAGAAGAAGTTTAAGAAAGGGCATAGGCAGAAGGGAAAAAAACATCCCTTTTTCAGAAACAGTCGTCAAGGGAAGCCATCATTTATAGAGTCGAGAACGATTGATGTAGGGGTCGTCAAGGGAAGCCATCATTTATAGAGTCGAGAACGATTGATGTAGGGGAACAAAGGCCAAGGCAGACACCTATTTAGTGTTGGGGCTTTCAGGGAAACCACAAGTATAGAGACTATCCCAACAAAAATGGAAAAGTGACAGTTGTCCATAATGTTTAGCAAGATGAAACAGTGGAGGAAATGGGCAGTACCAATACCCAGGATCTATGCAGCCTTGGACAACAAGCAAGTTGAATTTCAATAACACGTGATTGAAGTGGAAGGTATGATCAACAACCATGCCTTTACTATTTTAATTGATTCAATAGCTAGTTATAGTTATATAGACCCTAGGGTGGTGGAAAGTTTGTAATTTTCGAGGAGAAAACATGGAAAATCTTGGTTAGTGTAGCTGGCTACATGAACCAAGAGAAAGGCTACAGAATTGGTTAAGTCTTTTCTAGTGGACATGAATGGACTGAGCACAAGGGATGAATTGAACATTATGCCTTTAGTTCCCTATGATTGTCTAATTGGGATTGACTGGTTGAACCAGTGCCATGCCATCCTAGACTGTCGTAACAAGGCATTCACTTGCTTGGATGAGGAGGGGAATCAGAGAACAATCCAAGGAATTCCCAGAGTTGTTGCTATCAGAGAAATCTCAACAATGCAATTGAATAAGTGTTATAGGAAAGGCTGTCAATTATTTGGAGCCCATTTGGAGGAAGAATCTAAGGATGAGGTATCAAATATTGAAGACCATGCGGTACTAAAAGAGTTTAAATATGTATTCCAGGAGGTACCTGGATTACCCCCGAAGAGAGATATTGATTTTTCTGTAAACTCGATGCCTGGGGCAGCTCCAATATCAAAATCTCCTTACAGAATGAGTACACCAGAGCTGAAAGAACTACAATTGCAGCTTGAAGAGATTTTGAATAAGGGGAATATATGAACAAGTGTGTCACCTTGGGGAGCCTCAATCCTGTTCATGAAGAATAAGGATGGGACATTGAGATTGTGCATCGATTTTAGACAGTTGAACAAAGTGATCGTTAAGAACAAGTATCCTTTGTCAAGGATCAATGATTACCTGCATCCATGACTGTACATAATATGTTTCATGTTTCATTGCTTAATAAATATATACCTGATGCTAATCATGTAATCAATTGGAATGTGATTCAAATGGAGCAAGAACACGTCCTGCAAGTGCATCATGTGCGCATATTGGACTGAAAAGAAAAACCAGCTCCAGAATCGAGCCATAGGAATTGTAAAGGTCCAGTGGACCTGGTACGGTCCTGAGGACGTGATTTGAGAACATGAAGATGATATGCGGGCATAATACCCACATCTTTTTGAAAATTTTGAAAAGTTTGCTGATGTTGTGTAAAGAGTTGCACTCAGGATAGTGCAAAAATAAGGGGAGGGGATTGTAATGATCCCCGGTAGTGTCCCAATTATATTATGAATTGTAATCATGTTTTGTAGGCTGGTCAGCCAAGTATTGATAAGCTGGAAGGATTATGTGTTTATTAGGACGAGAGCCTAAGTGTTAAGGCCAAGAGCCTGATTTTGTATATGTAATTATGCAGATCATTAATATAATATTAAAGGCCAGGAGCCTGGTTTTGTATATGTAATTATGCAGATCATTAATATAATATATAAACATCTCTGCGTGTGGACCGACCATGATGAATGAGTTATGGGGGACTAAACTTCCACAAAGTTTGGGTAAGGGAGAGGGGGCTAAGAGGTAGGAAGAGGGGATAAGATTGAGGGATTAATTCCTTAGGAACAATAATTTATTATTATTCCAAAGTGGCGTGAAATGCATATTTTTATCCTATGTCCTGGAAGAGGCAATGCATGTAGCTCCAAGTGTGCAAAAGGGAATGCATGTAGCACCAGGAATACAAGTGTCAACCTAGGCGCATGCGGTTAAAAACTGAAACGTTAGCTGAGTTCGGGGTTCCTTCTCCATTTTGCCGTGAGTTGTCTGAACTGTGGGGAGTCTGGGTTCATTCTACTAGTTTCTCGATCTATTGTCTGAATGGTGTTACCTCTGTGTCTGATCGCTGCATACCTCACGTAGCTCTGAAACCCGAAGCCTGTGTTATTTTCTTTAGGATTCAATACACCTCTGTCTAAACTGTCGAGTCTGTGTTCGACCTCTACGTGGATTGCTTGTCATGCATCCTTGAAATCAAAGCCGTGAGTCTATCTTGTATTGCTGGTTGGGAAAACTGAATGTCCTGTAATCGTTGAACCTTGTTATGATGTAGCGTCTTTCTATCACCAGTTTGGGGAACTCGTGTCTATGTTCCTAGTTGACCGTTGCGGCTGCACAATGTTTGACTACGTGTGGCTTGCTGGCCAAGGTATGTTCATGTTGAGCCTCGTGGCTGCCCGACTGTTTTGGAAACCGAGTTGAAGGAAACAGGTTGTCTGGCCTGTGTGTAACACTCTCTCCAGGTGAGAGAGGTGGTTTTGGTTGAAGAAGCAGGTTGTCAAGCCTATGAGAGACTCTCTCCAGGTGAGAGAGTGCATGTAGGAATTGAGAACTCTTGGAAGGAGTCCTGTAGCTGCCACAAATCTCGGAGAATTCCGGTCTGGTCTGTTGCTAAAGCCCAAGGCAAGGGAGGTTAGATACCGATGGACTATCTTGGTGAAAGTGAATGTGTATGCTCCTGGGGTGGGACATGCATGTGGGGAATGAGATTTTGTGAGCAATGGGCATAAGTGGCTCCTGGGAGAGAATCCTTCCTCATAAACTATGTGTCTTCCGTTGACCTTGCCTAGCCTAGGATTCCCTTGCCCGATGGAGCTTAGTCCCAGCTCGGGTGTGACCTACTGTTGAGAGTGATGAGAAACACGGTCTAAGGTTGGGAGGTCCATGGAAGGTTTGCACGCAGTTGGTGAATTACTACAGTTTCAAAGATAAGTATCAGTTTGTGCTTAATATTATGTTTCACATGCTTGTGATGCTTATATGTTATCATATATTATGTTGCGCATATGAATTACTGTTAATGTCCTGGATGATGTGTATTAGCAGTGATCATGTGCTTACTATGTATTGTTTAGTTAAATATGTTAATTAGATTTAATATGAATGTTATATATCTAAGTATGAGAATGTTTTGTGTAGCAGCATTGTCGGCAAGTGGATTGATGGCCAGGGACGTTACAATATGATATCAGAGATCAAAAGGCTAAGCAAGGGTTGTGTTTGGTAGCATTGGCAGTCTGTTGGTGGCCAGGGGTGTTACAGTAAAGAAAAAGTATCCTTTGCCAAGGATCGACGATCTCTTTGATGAGTTGAAGGATGCCAAGATATATTCAAAGATAGAGCTTAGGTCAAGTTACTGCCAGGAAAGAATTAAGGATGAAGACATCGACAAGACCACCTTCAGAACAAGGTATGGTCACTATGAATTCAAAATGGTTCAATTTGGGTTGTCGAATGCACCCGTTGTTCTTATGTGTCTAATGAATGGTGTATTCAGGGAATATCTAGACAAGTTTGTCATAGTATTTTTGGATGAAATCTTGGTGTATTCCAAGTCGGAGGAAGAGCATGAACAACATATGAGGATGGTGTTGCAGGTGCTAAGGGGAGCACCAAGTGTATGCCAAGTTGAGAAAATGCTCATTTGATCAAAAGTATATCCATTACTTGGGGCATATCATTTCAAAGCAGGGGATAGCCGTGGATCCTGAGAATATTGAGTCCATAAGAGAATGGTCAGGGCCAAATAATGTGACAAAAGTCAGATCCTTTATGGGTCTAGTTGGTTATTACAAAAGGTTCATTGCAGGGTTCTTAAGGATAACTTACCCTATCACTTCCTTGCAAAGGAAGGAGAAGAAATTTCAATGGAGAAGGAGAAGAAATTTCAATGGACAGAGGATTGTGAGAAAAGATTCCAGTGATTGAAGCAGCTGTTAACCAGTGCTCCAATCTTGAGGATTGCAGATCCAAATGTGGATTTTGTGGTTTGCACAAATGCATGCAAAGAAGGACTGGGAGGATTCCTTGGTCAGAATGGATTCGTAATTTGTTATGAATCCAGAAAGTTGAAAGTGCACGAAAGGAACTATGCAACTCATGATTTGGAGCTGGCAGCCATAGTACACACTCTAAAGAAATGGAGGCATTACCTCATGGGAAGAAGGTTCGAACTAAGGACATACCATAACAGTTTGAAGTATTTGTTTGATCAGCCAACCTTGAATGCTAGGCAGAGTAAGTGGTTGGAGTTTCTTTGTGATTATGACTTTGATATCAAGCATATCAAAGGAAAAGAGAACAAAGTGGCTGATGCACTCCATAGGGGAGTGCATGAATTACATGCTACATCCATTAGCATGTACCGAACTGATATTAAAGGTATAATTTCAGAGGCTGCAAATGAATATTTGCAGTACAAGGATTTGGTAGAAAAGCTAAAGCAAGGTGAGATGCCACAGAAAGTGGAAAATTATAAATTGGAAGCTGGTGAAACACTTATGTACAAGAAAAACATTTATGTACCTAATGTCCAGGACTTGGAACTTATGATTTTGAATGAAATGCACAATATGCCTTATGCAGGGCACCCTGGATATCAGAAAACTATGGCAGCAGGCAAGAGCCATCCCTTTTGGCCAGGTATCAAGAAAGATATTGTTTAATACATCGCCAAATGTATGGAGTTTCATAAGGTTAAAGCTGAGCACAGGAACCCAGCAGGGTTACTACAACCTTTACCCATTCCTGAGTGGAAGTGGGAAGTGGTGACAATGGATTTCATCACAGGATTGCCTCGAACAGGCAAGCAACATGACTCAATCATGGTGGTGGTGGACAAGCTTACGAAAGCTCCCCATTTTATTCCATTGAAGACTAATCACAAGGAAGCTAATGTTGTTGATATTTTTATAAGTGAAATAACATGATTGCATGATATTCCCAAGACAATCGTGTCTGACAAGGACCCGAAATTTACCTCAAATTTTTGGAAGGGGTGTTCAAAGGATTCAAAACAAATCTAAACTTTAGTACTGCATATCATCCTAAGTCTGATGGGCAGACAAAGAGGGTGAACCAAGTGATATAAGACATGTTAAGGATGTATGTGATGGACAAACCATCTAAATGGGAATACTATGTACACTTGGTAGAATTTGCCTACAACAATGGGTATCAAGCATCATTTAAGATGAGCCCATTTGAAGAAATTTATGGAAGAAAGTGCAATGATCTAATAAGATGGGATAATCCAACTGATAGAGCGGTGGTTAGACCAGATTTTCTTAAGGAAATGGAAGAGAAAATGCTAAAAATTAAGCATAATTTAAAGGATGCCCAAAATAGGAAAAAAAGTTATGCTGATAAAAACAGAACCCATAGAGAGTTTAAAGTGGTAGAGAATGTTTTCCTAAAAGTGAAATCCAACAGAAGTTCCCTGAAGATGGGAAACTATTCGAATTTGGCAGCCATATTTTGTGGGCCATTTGAAATCCTAGAAATGATTGGACCAGTTGCATATATGATTGCATTACCTGCATCCATGACTGTACATAATGTCTTTCGTATTTCATTTCTTAA
>CBVK0101360458.1:0-15015 GCA_900067695.1 Picea abies | reverse complement strand
TCTTCATGTGATCTTGGTTGCTGCAACATATATGGTTATGGTTAATTGTTAAAATGGAATGAACTTCATGCTTAACCTAATGCTATAAAAACTTAACACACACAAGCACACAAATTGGAACTGCTCATCTAGTTTTTTAATAGAAAGATATGAATTCCTTGTGGTTGTCGAGGTATAAATCGCTTGCAGTTCCAATGCAATTAATAAACTTTATGGAACTGATGAAATATTTACTATTTAGTGCACCAAGATCATGGTCATTACTTCGCAATGCAAGAATAAATGGATGCGAAATGCCATATAGCATATACACAATTGGGGTTGTTGGTTTCAAGGGAGGGTCGTCTGGCATAAGGTAGCACCCTTTGCTGGCCTGGGAGCAGCAAGGGGTCCATACGTAATTGGTGAGTAGGGAGTGGAAGGATTGAATAAAAATATCAGTACCAGAATAAAAAATATCCACAGCTAATAATTTCGGAGAACATCACACTAGATACCAATATTATGGCTGAGCATATTCTGTGTGCCTATGATATTGAGTGCAAAGGGAGAATGGACTTGGCCAAGTAACCCCGCAGGCAGGGTGCTCGGATACAGCTTCTGGAATTTCTCAGGCATAGTCGCAATCTTTTCAACTAGGTTGCTATCCTCTCCATGGAGTATACAGTCCGGTTTCACCTCTTTACTGCCTTGGTTAGTGCTTTTATTATCTGTTTTCTGGAAGATGTTTTGCCTAAACAGATTTCAATTTTTGTTATTATCTTGAGAAAGCAGTGGTACTAATAACAGCTGTAGATTGTATTTTTGGTTAGGGCAAATGGACAAGCAGAAAAACTCCACCTGTGCTCTAAAATATGTTAAATGCTGTAATGGCTTTGCTATTTTCCTGTGGAAAAGTATCATGCCATATAGACTGGCATATCTGAGCTTAGAATAGACAAAAGTAGTTTGAATCCTTTTAGTGTTGTGGGACCCCAGAACCAAATTAAAGGTCCCAGATTATATGATTTTCACAGACTTTGTAAAAGATATTTTCAGGACTGTAAGTTACCAAAAAGTGTTTAACATTTATTTGTATGTTGCTATTTATTTTACAAAAGAAATTAAGGCTACAACAAAAGGATCTTTATATCTTTGAATGACGATGAATGTATAACTATGACAAGGTAATCAGGAGATATTTTTCATTGTAATTAGTTATAAAGGATCTTGATTAATTTTTGTGCCTTTTGCTTTTAGATGATTAATTACTGTTTTTTATTTATTCATATACTTGACGTTTTCTCTATATCAAGGGGGAGAGTCCCCTATGTCAGCTACCCTGCTGTCCTATGATGTCCCTGAAATTTGGGTTTTTAATAGCCACCATCCACAAAAATTATCCCCTCTGTTCCCCATTCTCCTAACCACTGCAAAACACAGATTTGAAGATGGATGCTTTGATCCTGAAAAATTGTTTTAAAATTAGATTTGTTGTAAACATAGATTTGTATATGGGGCCTGGGCCAATAGCAGCATAAGAATTCCGGTCTCCTTGTTGACAAGGGCGGTTTAAATGGTCATAAAATCTTTTCTGTTCTTTGAAAGAACATGATGTTGAATCAATATGAAATATCTTCTTGACATGGAAGCCATTTTTTGAGTCTTGACTACAACTCTGGCTTTTGCAGGATCTGTGCAAACACAATCATTTCTTGCAAATGAACTCTCCAAAATAGAGAACATGGATTGTGCTAAAGCTGCTGAAACTGATGGAGGCATCATACCTCCTCTTCTCCAAATGATATCAGAGAATAATCCAGAATCAATGTCTGTTCCTCTTTCCGCTCTTCAACATTTTTCAAGAATGGAAGAAAATTGTGTTTGTATTCTTGATGCAAACGCAGCTTCTCTTCTATTCCGGCTCACGTTTTTGGCATCATTGAAAATTGACTTAAGAGAGCATGCGGCTGAGATCCTGGCTAATTTAGCCAGAGCATCATCTAGAGGCGTAAAAATCCATCGTGAGCTGAGGACATTGGCTTCTGAAGAGAATATCAACACAATTATAGAATCTTTAAGTTTGGCAAGGCCTTCATTGAAAGTTCATCTTCTTCAGATACTTTTCAGCCTGGCCTCGAAGAGTTCGACTGTCATGTTTCATGTGAGAAATGCACAAGTCATCCAAGTACTGTTAACACTTCTATGTGATCCAAATTTTGATGTCCGTCTCTTTGTGATGAAGATGCTCTCCTGTCTAGCAGAAGATGGAGGAGAACATGAACTTGCAAGAAATCTAGGAGAAACCCACATCAAGGATTTGGTGGCCAGAATATCAAATGCAGATCAAGAAGAAGAGAGGGCTCTCTCTGTAGGTATCCTATGCTGTCTTCCAAAAACTGATGGCCGGATTAACAATGCGCTTTTGGAAGCAGGTGCTTTGAATGTAATAGTTGATTTGCTTTCTTCAGGAGAACCAAGCAATTGCAAGATCAGAGGAGGCACCCTAGTAGAGAATGCTCTTGGAATGCTATTGCATTTCACCAGTCCTTCAAATTTGGATGTTCAGATAAAAGTATTAGAACTTGGTACAATGCCTTTGCTTATTCGTTTTCTCTTAACAGGTTCCTCCCTTTCAAAGCAGAGGGTTGCAACTGCTCTCAGGCAAATTTCAGAAAAGGCAATGGATACTGGCATTGTTATACAGCCTAAAAGTAGAATCCTTTGCTATGCTTGTGGTTGGTTGGCAAGTCCTGATCCCGAAGATATTTGTCCTGTACACAGGAGGATTTGTGACAAGGAAGGATCATCCTTTTGCTTGGTCAATGCTGGAGCAGTGGAACCTCTTGTGAAGACACTACAAGAGAAAGAGTGGCAGGCAGATGAAGCTGCCTTAGATGCACTCAGTACTCTTCTTCTGCATGATGACATCTGGGAAGCAGGGTTGATACAAATTGAAAAGGCTAAAGGTGTAGAACCTATCGTACAAATGCTCAAGTATGGCAGGGCCGAGGCTCAGGAAAAGGCCATGCTGGTCTTGAACAAGATTTTCCAAAAATCAGAGTACAGAAATCTTTACGGAACAGCTGCACGCTTCCCATTGATAGACCTCATGCAGCAAGGAACAGTATCTACCAGGAGAAGGGCTGTATCAATTTTACAGCTCTTAGGCGAGATGCCAAAAGATGGAGATTCTGGCTGTATGCATAGCCAGTGAAACAGGTTGGATTAGGTATTAATACAATGAATTTAGTCAGATCAGATTGGATATCAACAAGCCAAGCCAGTCGTTGCTTAGATATAGGTATCAATGTCAATATATTTGGTCAGATCAGATTGGATTCCATCAATCCAAGCGAGTCATTGCTTATATATAGGCGTCACTTTCAATATATTTTGTCAGATCAGATTGGATTCCATCAAGCCAAGCCAAGCCAATCATTTGTTATATATAGGTATCAATATCAATACATTTGGTCAGATCAGATTGGATTCCATCTAACCAATCCAGTCATTGCTTATATATAGGCATCAATATCAATATATTTGTTCAGATTAGATTGGATTCCATATTGCCAAGCCAGTAGCCAATTGATTCTCTTCATATGTATACGTATGATCTGTTTGAACTTTGAAGAGTTATCTTGACAATGTCAACAACTACTTGTTGGCTCTCATCCTCCCCTTCATTTTATTTGGAGCTGGAGGTGGAATGAAGAGTCAAGACATGTGGAAATTTCTACTACTTTATTCTCATATGTATGTATGAGATGAAGATTTTGATTCTCCCTATGCACTTGATTAAAAAAACCTTGTGTGCTCCCTCTCCCTCCCAACCTTACTACAGGTCATGTCTAAAAGCATATCCTCTTCACCCCTTTTATACATATAGCTGATTTGGTGAGTCTACCACCAAATTCAGCTAGCAAATGAGGAGTTAATGCAGGAAACATACATTATTTATTGCGTTTATATTTTAGCAACACATTAAGCAATCTCAACTTTACTTCCACCAAAGGGGAACCTCAATCCTTGTGAAAAAAATCTTCCATATTGTAAGAAATTTTCATTTTCTTATTACAGAGAATAAATTTAGTGTTTTTTGGCCAAGCCTAATCCTTTAGGGGTGGTTGATAAATAAGTGTATTTACAGTACATTGTGTCTTATAAAGTAGATAGGTACATTGTGTCTTATAAAGTAGATAGAAATGTAGTAGGCAGCTTTTAAGAACACATGGAAGATTGAGTAAAGTATAGTTTTGATGCAAGTTGCGTTGGCTTGTTTCCACTAGGGGTGCTTAAAAAATTGTCGTGTGATGAAGAGTAGATTCTTTCCCAAAAGAAATGAATTGCCAAACTTAATTCTAGGTTCTTGGCTTGTATTTTGGGGAACAAAATGAAGAAGATAAGACACGATCAAGATAAGACAAGACAATATAATTTTATTAATGTCCAATAAATGATCACAATAAGTAGGTCGATGGGACTCAAACACACATCAAGTGTAAGTACAATTTAGCTCCACTTACATGAAGCTGAAGGGAAGACTCACAGTAGAAAGGTCAACAATTATGGAGGAGAGCCTAGTCAGCTATTTAGTGTGATTCTAGAGTAAGTTGCAATTGGCATTAATTAAACTCCATGGTAGCAAGGCTATTATCGAGATTGGAATATGATATAATTTCTAAGAACACGTGGAGGAGAATATGAGAGTGTTTAGACTCGAGATGCTTTGATGCTTTTGATTGTAAGCTTTGGAAGGGTATTGAGCTTAGTGGTTCATTCTTGACTGACAGGAGTTTAGAATTCGGAAGCCTGTTACAAAGAATAGTGATATCAATGGATGCTTGAGACTTATTTGGGACCTCTAAAGCTTGCAATGGAATTACAGGTGAACCTAAAATAGTTGGATCCCTAACTAGATGAATTAGACATGAGCAAATGACAAGGGGTATCATGAGAGAACTTAGTAGCTTTTAAGTTCAAGGGATTTTTGCTTTCTGTTTATATATCATGCCTACAAGGCAAAAAATTAATTAGTTGAAGCTTTTTGTAATCATTGTCCTATCAAAAAAATGGAAATTAAATGTTTTCTTGTTTTTGTTAAACCATCATTTCCAAGAACCTCTCTTCAACTAGCTGACTGGATTGGTCAAGATAAGGTGCATTGTATTATTTTAATCCTTAGAAATATAAATTTGACCTTCATGAAAACTATAAATTTAGTGCCATGCCAAAGTTTCTATCAAAGTAATTGTGTGAAGCTCAAGTTTACGAGTGCTAAAATCTTTAAAAGGTTGACCTATGGCATAGAGTCAATTTGTAACCAAAAGTTTCGAAGTCTTTTCAAGAACCAACTCATACACTCAACTATGAGTGAACTCTCACATCAGATGACCTTTTCATCTCAAATTTTCATCACACGTATATTTTGTTTATAGGAGTATATTATCTTTTATATTTTAAAATTTCATAAATGTTAAACTGGATATCATTACATTTCTTTTTTGATATTGCAGTTTTGTTATCAAGGACATAAGAAAAGAGAACATGTATGGTTCGTGAGGATATGGTTGAACAAACAATAATATCCTTAATGCAAGATCCAAATATGTGACTTATGATTCTAAACATGAATACATAGAACCTCCATGATACTATATTGTCACGCCCTTGAGTGAGCTTGCTCTTCCGAGCCCGTACGAGCAGTATAGCGTAGTGGCCAACCCCAGTCCAATTTGTTTGCCTAATTAAAACTAGCCTTGGACTAACATACACAACCTTAACATATATAAGAAATGGGTGAATTGGTCCCTTATAGGGGAATTGGTCGCTTACGGGCTACAAATAAAAAAATCGACTCTTAGACCATGAACATCTTATTTGTTAAGTTATAAATCTTATATAAAGATATAGAACAAATTTGGAAACTCAATGATCCATGCATATCGTCACAGACAACAACCAAGCCAATCATTTGTTATATATAGGTATCAATATCAATACATTTGGTCAGATCAGATTGGATTCCATCAAACCAATCCAGTTATTGCTTATATATAGGCATCAATATCAATATATTTGTTCAGATTAGATTGGATTCCATATTGCCAAGCCAGTAGCCAATTGATTCTCTTCATATGTATGATCTGTTTGAACTTTTGAAGAGTATTGTTTTAGCTTGATAATGTCAACAACTAATTGTTGGCTCTCATCCTTCTCTTCATTTTATTTGGAGCTAGAGGTGGAATGAAGAGTCAAGACATGTGAACATTTCTACTACTTTACTCTCATATGTATGTATGAGATGAAGATTTTGATCCTCCCTATGCACTTGGTTAAAAAAACCTTGTGTGCTCCCTCTCCCTCCCAACCTTACTACAGGTTGTGTCTAAAAGCATATCCTCTTCACCCCTTTTATACATATATCTGATTTGGTGAGTCTACCACCAAATTCAGCTAGAAAATGAGGAGTTAATGCAGGAGGGCATCTGAAACACACATTATTTATTGCATTTGTATTTTGGCAACACATTAAGCAATCTCAACTTTTCTTCCACCAAAGGGGAACCTCAGTCCTTGTGAAAAAAATCTTCCTTATTGTAAGAAATTTTCATTTTCTTATTACAATGCATAAATTTAGTGTTTTTTGGCCAAGCCTAAGCCTTTATGGGTGGTTGATAAATAAGTGTATTTGTGGTAGATTGTGTCTTATAAAGTAGATGGAAATATAGTAAGCAACTTTTAAGAACATGTGGAAGATTGAGTAAAGGATAGTTTATTGCAAGTTGCGTTGGCTTGTTTCCGATAGGGGTGATTAAAAAATTGTTGTGTGATCGAGAGTAGATTCTTTCCCAATGGAAATGAATTGAAAAACTTAATTCTAGGTTCTTGACTTGTGTTTTGGGGAACAAAATGAAGAAGATAAGATAAGATAAGATTAAGATAAGATAAGAAAATATAATTTTATTAATATCCAATAAATGATCACAATAAGTAGGTCATTGGGACTCAAACACACATCAAGTGTAAGTACAATTTAGCTCCATTTACATGAAGATGGAGGGGAGACTCACAATAGGAAGGTAAGTAGGTCAATGGGACTCAAACACACATCAAGTGTAAGTACAATTTAGCTCCATTTACATGAAGATGGAGGGGAGACTCACAATAGGAAGGTTGACAACTATGGAGGAGAGCCTAGTCAACTATTTAGTGTGATTCTAGAGTATGTTGGAATTGACATTAATTAAACTCAATGGTAGCAAGGCTATTATCGAGATTGGAAGATGATACAATTTCTAAGAACACGTGGAGGAGAATATGAGAGTATTTAGACTCAACATGATTTGATGCCTTTGATTGTAAGCTTTGGAAGGGTATTGAGCTTTCAATTAGTGATTCATTCTTGACTGACAAGAGTTTAGAATTGACAAGCTTGTCACAAAGAATAGTGATATCAATAGATGCTTGAGACTTATTTGGAACCTATAAAGTTTATACTCACTTGCAATGGAATTACAGGTGAACCTAAAATAGTTGGATCCCTAACTAGAGGAATTAGATATGAGCAAATGACAGGGGGCTATTATGGGAGAACTGGTAGCTTTTAAGTTCAAGAAACGTTTGCTTTCTGTTTATATATCATGCCTATAAGGAAAACAATAATTAGTTGAAACTTTCTGTAATCATTGGCCTATCACAAAAATGGAAACTAAATGTTTTCTTGTTTTTGTTAAACCATCATTTCCAAGAACCTCTCTTCAACTAGCTGACTAGATTGGTCAAGATAAGGTGCATGGTATTATTTTATTTCCGAGTAATATAAATTTGATCTTCATGAAAAGTATAAATTTAGTGCCATGCCAAAGTTTCTATCAAAGTAATTCTGTGAAGCTCATGTGGAGTGCTAAAATCTTTAAAAGGTTGACCTATGGCATAGAGTCAATTTGTAACCAAAAGTTTCAAAGTCTTTCCAAGAACCAACTCATACTCAATTATGAGTGAACTGTCACATCAATTGACCTTTCCATCTCAAATTTTCATTGCACGTATATTTTGTTTATAGGAGTATGATATCTTTTATATTTTTAAATTTCATAGATGTTAAAGTTGTTATTATTACATTTCTTTTTTGACATTGCAGTTTTATTGTCAAGGACATAAGAAAAGAGAACATGTATGGTTCGTGAGGATATGGTTGAACAAACAATAATATCCTTAATGCAAGCTCCAAATATGTGACTTATGATTCTAAACGTGAATACATAGAACCTCCATAATACTATCTTGTCATGCCTAATTAAAACTAGCCTTGGACTAACATACACAACCTTAACATATATAATAAATGGTTGAATTGGTCTCTCATAGGGGAATTGGTCCCTTACGGGCTACAAATAAAAAAATCGACTCTTAGACCATGAACATCTTACTTGTTAGATTATAAATCTCCTATAAAGATACTGAACAACTTTGGAAACTCAACGATCTGTGCATATCCTCATAGACACCAACCAAGCCAATCATTTGTTATATATAGGTATCAATATCAATACATTTGGTAAGATCAGATTGGATTCCATCAAACCAATCCAGTCATTGCTTATATATAGGCATCGATATCAATATATTTGTTCAGATTAGATTGGATTCCATCCAACCAATCCAGTCATTGCTTATATATAGGCATCGATATCAATATATTTGTTCAGATTAGATTGGATTCCATATTGCCAAGCCAATAGCCAATTGATTCTCTTCATATGTATATGTATGATCTGTTTGAACTTTGAAGAGTATTGTTTTATCTTGACAATGTCAACAACTACTTGTTGGCTCTCATCGTCCCCTTCATTTTATTTGGAGCTGGAGGTGGAATGAAGAGTGAAGCCATGTGAAAATTTCTACTACTTTACTCTCATACGTATGTATGGGATGAAGATTTTGATTCTCCCTAGATTATAAAACCTTGTGTGCTCCCTCTCCCTCCCAACCTTACTATAGGCTTTGTCTAAAAGCATATCCTCTTCACCCCTTTTATACATATAGCTGATTTGGTGAGTCTACCACCAAATTCAGCTAGAAAATGAGGAGTTAATGTAGGAGGGCATATGAAACATACATTATTTATTGCATTTGTATTTTGGCAACACATTAAACAATCTCAACTTTACTTCCACCAAAGGGGAACCTCAGTCCTTGTGAAAACAATCTTCCATATTGTAAGAAATTTTCATTTTCTTATTACAAAGAATAAATTTATTGTTTTTTGGCCAAGCCTAAGCCTTTATGGGCGGTTGATAAATAAGTGTATTTACAGTACATTGTGTCTTATAAAGTAGATAGAAATGTAGTAGGCAACTTTTAAGAACATGTGGAAGATTGAGTAAAGTATAGTTTTAATGCAAGTTGCATTGGCTTGTTTCCACTAAGGGTGATTAAAAAATTGTTCTGTGATCAAGAGTAGATTCTTTCCCAAAGGAAAGGAATTGCCAAAGTTTATTCTAGGTTCTTGGCTTGTATTATGGGGAACACAATGAAGACGATAAGAGAAGATAAGATCAAGATAAGACAAGACAATATAATTTTATTAATGTCCAATAAATGATCACAATAAATAGGTCAATGGGACTCAAACACACATCAAGTGTAAGTACAATTTAGCTCCATTTACATGAAGATGAAGGGAAAAATCAAGGTTGACAACTATGGAGGAGAGCCTAGTGTTATAGCAAGATTTGCCTTACCATTGCTATCTTGCACAGAGGGCCTTTCTAGCGTCAGAGATATTTCTATGGATTTATTCGTATTTGGGGATCTTGTTAGTACCCATACCTCTGTGAGAGGCGATGCTTTCAAGGTTTTGGGCTTTGCTACCCTGCCCATATGGTGATCCAAACTTATGACTGCTCGCCTGTGCATCGATTATACAGTGGTTTATTAGTTGTTTGACTTAGGTATCTCATAGGTTACTTGCAGGGGTTATTCTCTGGGTCAAATAGGGGTCGGAAAACACACAGCCTTTATGGAGGATTACCTCTCCGAGGGGATTTGACCGACTGGTTTTTAAGCCCACGAGGGCCCCTATAACTGATTCTGTTACCTCCAAACTTTAGCGGGGAGTCTCAGGTCCCTCTTGGACGAGACATACCTTCTTTAGCGAGGGAGGCTACTTAGCCACTTTAGCCCGTTTGCATGCATATTGGCCGTTTGACTTTTTGGTGTGCTCTTTGATTATTAGTTGACCATAGGATTTCGTGTTGAGTCTTTGTTATCATTGATAGTGGAGTTCCTTTTTCTCCCTCGTTTACTGCTACCCCCCCATGACGTTCATGGGGGCAAATCTGTCCGTTCTTTATAATGGTATGCAGAATTATGGTACTTAGTCAATGCCTTGGGTCTCTAATCATTTTTCTCATGGTATGTCTGATATGTCTTCACACTTTCCATCCTCTGTCTCGCCTCCTTATGCGAATACAAGTTTTGGGTCTGGGGGTATGATGCCTCCTTTTTATCCCTCTCCGTTTGGTGGGAATCATATCCTTCAAACACCTCTTACGGTAGGAGGTTGGAATCTTCCTTCCTACAAATCCACTATGCGAGAAGTAAGTGCCCAACTATGCAATCATTCTACTTATTACACTCCGTCCACTTATCCTTCTTCTGCCATGTTGATTCCTACAAAAACTTTTCCCATGGCTGACCTCCATCTGTCCTCTGGTGTTTCATCCGGGGGAAGTTATTTTTGTAGTATGGGAAACCCCCTTCATGAAGTTCCTTCATCTGCGGGCAACATATATCCTCACATGAATAACCCTTGTCATGTCGCTTTCTCTTTGCAAGCAGCTTCCTCAGTGTCGATGCCCCTACAACCCTCTATGAATCAGTATGGAGGGGGATACTATCCTGCCAGACAGGGATAGGGTGTAAACTAGGATCCTTCCTGGCCTGCAATTTCTCAAAACCATCTTTCCTTGGACCTTGGTCTCAAATGCTGCAATTCACCACCGCCACAAGTCCAGTCATTGCGTGTCATTCTGGCGTTATATCACCAACCTCTGCTAGCCATGTTAGAGATTGGTCGACAACCTCTGCAAGTCTTGTTGAAGACTTGCAACTAGCCGTTGCAAGTCATGCTGGGGGCACAAGTTCAGTCACTGTGTGTCATACTGGCATTATATCACCAACCTCTGCTAGTCATGTTGGAAATTGGTCGACAACCTTTGCGAGTCATTTTGAAGACCTGCAACCAGCCGTTGCAAGTCATGCTGGGGGCACATGTCTGGTCATTGCTAGTCACACTGCACATCCATCACCAACCTCTACTAGTCATGTTGGGGATCCATCGCCAACCTCTGCTAGTCATGTTGGAGATTTTCTACTAGCCTCTGCAAGTCATGCTAGGAGCATGTCACCAGCCATTGCAAGTCATGCTAGGGGCATTCATATGATTGAGAAGCCTAGACGTCTCAGACGTAAGCCTAGATTCCTTTGCAGGATTTGTGAAGGAAGTCACCTTACTCGTTTGTGTCCTGTTACTACTGGGATGCCAGAAACGTGGGGCTCACCTAAGGGCCCTTTGGGTTTTGAGGCATCTATGGTTTCACAACACTCCGTTCCTTCTTTGGTTGATACAACAGTCATGTCGATGCAATCTTCAGCGGACACCCCTTTCCCTTTAGGGGTTGATGCGTCCTTTGACCTTGTTGTCTCACATCTCGTTCAACCTGTGATCATGTCGATGCAATATTCGACCGAAACCTCTCCTATGTTCAGGGGTGATGCGTCTCTTGACCTTGTTATCTCTCATATTGTTCAACCAACGATCGTGTCGATGCAATCTTCGACCGAAAACACTCCTGTTTTTTGGGGTGATGCACCTCTTGACCTTGTTATCTCACATCCTATTCAACCAATGGTTGAGGAAGTGGTCGTATTGATGCAATATTCGATCGACCGCACTCTTCTCTCGGAGAATGACAAGTCTAAGGAAGCGGTCATGCCAATGCAATTTTTGGTCGATCCCACTCTTCTGGTTCTGGTTCTGGTTCTATACCTTCTATGCCACGTCCTTAGCATTTCTATTACTTCACCTTCTGAACAAGAAAGAGTTTTACTCTTCCTGAGTTCTCTCCCTCCAAGTCTTGACGAGGTTCCCTTTGATTGGGATGGTCTTGTGGGGTATCCAATGCCTCCACCTATGTCTTTTCCAGGAAGAGACATTATCCGATATAACATAGAGACGATAACCTCTATTATCACTTTGTCCTCCTCGGCTTGGAGAGCTTTGGGTCTTCCCAAGCTTGTGTCGGTTCATCGTAAGATACTGACATTCCACAGAAGGTCTGCACGAGAGCCTTGGCCTCCACCGTGACTTGCCGCCTAGAATCTCCCTAACGAGTCTTAGTTAATCTCTTTTCTGACTCGTCTAAAAAACCGAAAAGATTGCCGAGTGATTTGTTCCTTTCACACTCGTTAAATTGAAATTTGAAAGGTCACAAGTCTTAGTTAAGCTCTTTTCCGACTCGTTACCAAAAATAGAAAAGTTCTCTGAGTGAACTTGTCTTTTTCACACTCGTAAATTGGATTTGAAAAGACGTCTATTTGGCACAAGTTTACCCCTTTTTCACACCAAGTAGACTACAAGACATAAAAAATGATATTTTTTGGCATTAAGTTGTGATTGCATCTCATGCCCCTCGCTTGCAGTATTGAGCCTTTAGTCGGTTCTCACTTTGCGTTATAAACCGTTGCCTAAGAAGTTTTTGCATCCTCAACCAAGCAGATCCTTGTTTATATCCTTTGCAGTTTGACACCCTATACCCTGGAGGGAACATCACTCCGAGTGTCCATCTCTCGCATGCATTTCCTTGCATTAAGCATAGGTACGTTCCACTGCTGAAACTAGTTTTGCTTACTTTGTTATGAAAAAACAAAAAAGACGGGCGTGAAGGGAGTACTATATTATAATCGACAGTAGTCATGTCGCCTTTGAACAGAGCACAAAGTTATTGAGTCCTTGCGTCATCATAATTTTGGGTTTAACATGGCCTTAGGAAGCTGATCTCGTTACAGAGTTTTCTCTACCGGCTGGTTACTCTTCCAGTCCCTATAAAGAATGTTATTGATGCCTCCTGCATCTAATAGTCACATCATTAAGTCTATGTTGCCAGAGTCCACCATATGTCTCATGCTCTTGTTCAAAGGAAGTCTATCAACCTGCGTCGGCCACTCCTTAGAAATCTTGACTTTGTATGTCGGCCATACCCTCAGTTTGTCTCAGAATCACATGATACTATGGTCTTATCACACACCCTGGCCCTACTTGCATCACCGGTAGGTCACCTTGAACCCAACGATCGACATTTCATCATTGGTCGTTGACTGGGTGGTTTCTCTTGTGTTCGACGGCAAGACATCTATTCACACTTTGGGATTTGTGTAGTGTTTTGGATGCCATTAGCCTTATTGATGGTTTCCTCGCCTTTGTTAGCAGTTTTCATCATTGGCTGCTATTCAAAGGGTTTTTTTCGTGTACCGCTTTCATTTGATACATGCGAAAGACACACAAGGTCGTTGGTTCGTGAACATGTTCTTCGTCCGATCTCCACCAAATCATGAAGCTCCTTCTTTGTTCCTCGTGCTCACTGATGAGAGATGCCTTAATGCTCTCCTTTCAGTGAGTCTCTTTCCATCGACTTCAACTCATCTATTCTGGATATGAGACCTAGAGTTTTATGAGTACCTTGAGGCTTGCAGTCATTAGTGGCAGGCTCTCTCGCCATTGGAAGATGGAATGCATCAATGTCTCCTGATCAATGGATTTCTCAAGTGTTCGACACCGACTCCTTTATTCACACTTGTAGGAATGTACTCGATGCCTTGATACCTACTTTTATTATTGGTAGGCTGTCTCGCGTTTGTTAACAGTATACCTCAATGATCAGTAATCAAACAATGTCTCATTATGTTCGACCTCAACTCCTTTATTCACATGATGTAGACTTGCACCCTTGGCGGATAGTGTAGAAGACTTGAAGACATCACTATGTGGCCGCAACTTTCCTACATATAACCACAATTGTATCTGCCTATTCATGGCCACAGACACTTATTTGATCTTCATTGTATTCTTGGCAGCCATGTATGCAAAGTCAGTACACTATGTGGCCGCAACTTTCCTAAGTTGTTGCTTCCCTTTCATTGGACCAACTCCTGTTCGACTTTAGTGATCATGGGAGATCAGATTGTACTCCATGGTATACAAATATCTTCAGATTTATTTTGAGACTGGTTTCACTGGGCCTTGTTCGTGACTATGCCATCTTTTGGCATATAACCACAATTGTATCTGCCTATTCATGGCCACAGACACTTATTTGGTATATTTTCCGCATGGATTGGCCACAGACACTTATTTGGTATATTTTCCGCATGGATCTTCATTGTATTCTTGGCAGCCATGTATGCAAAGTCAGTACATAATGTAATGAGAAATCGAGTTCGTCCAACTAGTTCTCTACCACTCCACTCCTGGGTTATTTATAATGTATTTCGACCATCGCATATACTCCTCTGATCTCACACATTAGGGGGCATTTGTTATAGCAAGATTTACCTCAGCATTGCTATCTTGCACAGAGGGCCTTTTCCCATTTCCCTACGCAGATTTATCATCCCTTTTTGATAAATCCAGAGCTAAAAAAAAACATTTTTCCACATATACGCGCCCTATCATCTATACAACAAGCGTATACGCAGGCTGCTCCACTACAACTCGTGTACATCGGGATTTGTGCCAGAAAATACAAAAATGGAGTCAGGTTTCCATGTCACGACAAGAGATCTCTGATCCTTGGCCTTCTATATACTGGAAACGTTCTGACTCGATCCTTCAGTTTCATTTTGAAGGCTATAAGAACACAATTTCAAGCTATGGAAAACAAGAGAAAGCATTCAACTTTGAGAGCAAAGTTACTCTGGAGAAATTACTTCATATTGAGTCTGCATCCCTTTGTCCCTCAAGTCTGAACA
>CBVK0101360451.1:0-10051 GCA_900067695.1 Picea abies | reverse complement strand
TTTTGACATCATAGTGATGATGGTTGTATGACTGTAGAAACAATTGATAATTGTAGTGTTGCACTCCTAAAAAACATTGAGGATAACGTGAAGAAGTGCATAATAATATGCTAGGACATATCTAAAAATGTTTTGTTGATATGATACATGCATTTTCATTTTACATGACAACTAATATAATCATGATGTATGCCATGTGTAGAAAGAAATTGGAACTATTGATAAAGACAGTTTCTGATGATGGAAAACCTCAAGCAGAGGAAGTCTATGCCAGTCAAGGATGGGTTATAATCCTTGCAAGAAAAGTGCATGAGTAAAGAGTACCATGGGTACAATGATCAATATAGGGAGATTGGGAATAAAGGTGCTCATAGTTAGCACATTGCATGGAATTGCTTTGAGGAAATGCATGTTTGCATAGAGGGAAGACAATGGATTTTCCATTGAGGAAAGAGGACCTTCCAATAGTCCACTTGAATTATGTATGAGTTAAAGAAAAGAAAACTTTTGGGTGGCCATGAGTGTTGCCACCTTGGTCACTAATGAAGGAAGAATGCTTGGGTGCATTCAAGAGAAACTTATAGTTTCATAGGTACTGATTTGGGATCTTGATCATCTTGTAGCAGGAAGCGCAGTCCTGCTGCAAAAATGAATGGAATGAATAATCCATATGGTGAAGAGGTTGGTTAAGTTCCAACACACCGTGGCAAGGTACTTGTAACAAAGTATGGAAAACTTGAAAACAATGCAAGGGTGCATTGGGTGTGAACGTGACCATGAATATTGGCACATTGATTAAAGACATTTGATATTTGAATTGCATTTGGAGAATTTAGTATGTTAAAAGGGTGCATACGTAAATAATCATATTTCCTTTTTCTTTATATCCTTGAATAGATGAAAATGACTTAGACTGTTAGTATGCATAGTTTTGAAAATATAAAGTGCATGAAAACTAACAGTTTGCTTGGCTGAGGAATGTGGAAATTGCAGGGAGAAAAGGGTCTTGAATATGGAAGTATTGTAAGTCCATAAGGAAGACCAATTTCTTACTGAGATAAACTATTATGGGGAAGAAGGTCACATTCTTGTGAATCTGATTCTTGTGTGGAACGGATCTGAAAATAAATGTCGAATTTGAAAATTTGAGGGTGACAGATTTTCAAGCCAATTTTCTAATTTTGAAATTGATGATAATCTCTCATAATTTATGTATACCTGTGATACAAGTGAAACGAAAAGATATATATAGGGAGGACAGATGAAGGATATCAAGCTGGAAAGCATAAAAAGTCCATTGAGTGGGACAAGAGAACCTCGTGGTAAGCCATGATCACCTATAATATGTTGTGTTGTGGCAACATAAGCTGAAGGGACACCTCTGTAGAGAAAGTCAGAGGGACACCTTAACTGTAAGGCTCAATGAAGTCTCTGGAATTCTTCTTGTGTGAGAAACCCTTAGCAAGGTAAGATGGATCACCCGAGGAATTGTATAGCAGAGAAGGGGATGCCTGAGCCTGGGCTTGCAGGGTGAGTGACCGCAATGAAGATGAGACTTTGATAATTCTTATAAACTATTGATTGGGATCATGCACATAATGGGTATGTCCAAGAAAAATAGTGAGCCAAGATAACAAGACAACCATGTCGATGCAAATCCATGAACTGAACAGATAAGTATTGTGCTAGATTATGAAAATTTTCCTCTTGAATTTTGAACAACAGTAAAATATTTTCGCATGAAATTGGGATTAATATGCTTGTTGTCCAATATTATTGAAGGCAGGTGATGAAGGAGAGGAGTTGGGAAAGGAATTGACCAATAAAGATGATCAATATTTCTGAAGCAGCGGAATGATAGGCATGACAGGTGTTACTGAGAAAGAACACTGAGGATGGTGTTCCTTTTAAGGGGGAGGGGATTGTAACACCCTTGTTTCCCCCAACTTGTAATTAATCATTTATTATGATCACCATGCTATGGCATGGGGACAATGTAAATGTATTATTGTTTATGTTGCCAATAATTGACTTTGGGGGTGAAGCCTCGAAGTATTGGCCATGATATCACTAGAGGAAAGAGTTAGGAGACAATAGAGACAGTTCATTATGTCAAAATGACCCAAATTCTCTTTGTTAAAATAATAAGCCTCCCAACTTGTAATTAATAATTAATTATGATCACCATGCTATGGCATGGGAGCAATGCAAATGTATTATTGTTTAGATTGTCAATAACTGACTATGGGGGTTAAGCCTTGAAGTACTGGCCATGATATCACTAGAGGAAAGAGTGAGGAAACAATAGAGAGGGTTCATGATGTCAAAATGACCCAAATTCTCCTTGCTGAAATAATAAGCCTCATCCCGATCCCAAGGAAAAATCAGTTAATGAAAGAAGGGCTGGTGGTTGAAAAATCAACTACCCCCATGAATGGAAGCATGGAGAGTCTGGCTTAGGAGACAAAAAACTGTCAGCTCAAAGTACCACATAGTGCAGTTTTCCTGCAGGACCAGACTGACCCAAGTTTCTTCTGACAGAAGAAACAAGACAGGTCCAAAACCTTCCTGGGGAGGAAAAAAGACGTGCAAGAACACACATGAAGGAAGACAAGAAACAAACCACATCAGGGAGGGAATGTGCAACCCAGATATGTAGAGAGAAAGAGGAGGAGCATGTTAGGTCCTACAATGGAGAAGAAGAACATAAGGATTTAATTTGTTCTGATAAAAGGTAAAGAACAAGAGAAAGGATCTCAGAGAATTTGAAGAAAACAAGACTTGAGAGGAAGGTCGTGAGCTTGATGCTAAGGGAGCATCTGATAAACCTCACAGAGGCTATGACAGAGAAAGAACCTCTAAGAAATTGCAAAGGTTCCCTAGTGATATCATGGCTTGGAATGGGGGTGGCCAGAGTGATAAGAATGAATGCCTCTGAGCCTATGGTTGGGTGGAAAGGTGAACACCCACAGTCAGTTGGTCGGTGATCGACTGTAATAGATAAGTATTTCACTTACCCTATGCACTTGGATTGAAATGCATGATTTGAATGTCTTAGTTTGCTTATCTCTGAGTTAATTGGGTAATTTTATGTTATCTATTTTTGGAGTTTATATGCGTGTGTGTGTATTTCATGGTTGAATGAATGAACCTTTGATGTTCTATAAGATGGTTGAATGAATGAACCTTTGATGTTCTATAAGTTTCAATTGTTTCTCTTATGAAATCCTAGTGCAAGGAATGCACAGTGGCCATGCAAGAAGCGTGAAGGAAAAATCATGTTTAGACTCGATGGCTCGGGATAGATAGCATGAAACTTTGTAGAGTGAGTGCAAGGAGTGCACATATACTCATCTAAGTATAAAAGTTTGAAGGAGAGACCTGTGCAAAGTGTGCACAGGGCCAATACTTAGTGAAGTGTTGAAAGGATATCAAGGTGAGCGAGCACAAGGAGTACGCGAGATATTTTCCTAGGTCTCAAGTTCAGGAGAAAGAGTGCAAAAAGTGCACCAGAGCCTAAGTCTTTTAAAGCTGATGAAAACATGAAAGATAGTGATATTTAGTGCTTGAAAGGGATGATTCCTTTGTTTGGAGGACGACTGGATGAGATCCATTTGGGAGGAGCTAGAGTATTTCATGACCATTGGATTTGGAGAAGAAGCACGGGTGTTAACCCCTCGAAATCCTTTGGACTTCGTGAGTTTGATGAATTTTGTGTGTTCGTCGTAAAGGAGGAGAATTCTCTGAAGTCCCGTAGTTCGAAGTTAATATGGGTCATTGGTAGTAGAGGGATGTATGTCTGTATATCAATGGTTATCTGAAAGTCCAGTTATCTGATGAAATTGAAGAGCAATAGCAAGAGTGTGCAAGTTTCCTAAAGCTACAAAGGCCAGAGCAAATCCTGGCCATTGGCGCCAGGTGCACATGGAGACAGATTGAGTGTGGTTCGAAGGTTGGTGCTCTGGAAGATCTAAAGTGTGTTGCATTTTTTATCGAGGATTCTTGAAAGCCCGAAGTAGATCTTGACCGCCCATTGTTGAGGACATGTGGACCGTTGATCAAAGTCCTTCGCGTGTTCGAAGTTCAGAATTCTGGAAGGAAGTGTGGTTAAAGGCATGGAAATCTCCAAAGCCTAGAGCTCAGAGAAGACATAGGTCATTGATTTGAGGTAAGAGTCAACCATATGATCTACTAGTTCAGAGTTCGCGCATTCGGAAGTATTGTGTGTTGGAGCAGGTAAAACCTTCGAATGTCAGAGTCATGAAGTAACATAGACCGTTGATCCGAGGATGCTTCGGGATCCCTCTTGACCATTGGATATAGACCGTGGTCAACCTGACGTTGACCACTCCTAGAGCAAAGAGGAAGTTACATAGCGGATTCCCTGAACGTCGAAGTTGCGAAGTAATGGAGGTCGTAGATATATGGATCTACGAAAACACATCTCGACCATGGGATATAAGGGGTGTTGGAAGGTCGTCAGACCTGAGAGATGTGGAAAATGGATGTCACCCAGGGTGATGTGGAACCCTATTCTACTTGCCACATGTCATCATGATTCATGCTCTTCACAGATCCTATGTTCCCATTAGAATGTGACACGTGTCACCCCTTGATGGGGCCACGTGTCATTGCCTTGTCGTGTGGCACCCTCCAACACATACTCGCTTGGCCTAATAATGAGTGGAGTATTGATCAGGACCCACATGTCCTTGCCTCTGCATTTAATGTTCCACCATGCGTAAGGGTGGACCCTTTGTGAGTCTGGGGCTTCAAAACTTCAGAGGTTTTGGGTGTAGTATCTTAGGTAAATCGAAAGGGCCGAAGGCGAGAGCTATGTGGAAAGATTTCGGGATCCTTGAGGAGTTCGAGATTTTGGGACTCTAGAGGATATGTGCGTAGAAAGAAAAGGAGCGTTCAATGAGGATATGTACATTAAATGAGGATGAAGTCTCGTCGGTGGATGGATTTCCACCATAGATGTAGGAGCGCTAGGAAGCCCCAAGACTTCGGGGAACCTTGGGATAATACGAATGAGATGGAACAATGTGGGCACCACATGGCTTTTGACCAATCATGCTTGCAAAACTTTGGAAGGGCATAAATCCCAATCTAGAGCTTGGATTTGAGCACGGTAATGGTGGTTGGAAATCTCTTGATGAGCAGAAAGTGATGGAGATCTCAAGAAGAGGATTCAAGATGATTATGAAAAGAAACATTTTGATGCCCCATCCCTAAAAAGGGTACTTAGGGGTCAGGTTTGTTATAGTCGGTGACATTGTTGAGTACCGACCTCGACTAGGTAAACCACCAAAAAATAGTAACTGGGAAGAGAGAGATGTAAAGTTGGCATAATTCCTAGAAGCAAGGTGAAAAGATACAAAACAAGTCTAGGACTATTTTTTGAGTCAACAAACATGGCCATCTTCACTGACTTAGAGTAAGTCAGGCCGACGATGGGGGTTGGTCAAACCTATGAGATGTCGTATGAAAAGGAACATATACTAGAATTTGTGTTACTGAAACATAGATGTCTTCAAGAGGAAAGCAAATGAAAAATCAATCAAAAGACATCCAAAGGTTGGAATGGGGCAAGAGGAAAAAGAAAACAGAGGATATTCGTAACCTATGGAACAATTGGAAGTCAAATAGAAAAATGGTCGGAGAAGATCGACCTGATAGAGTGCATGAGAAGTCCGAGTCTGAAAGAAATCGACGAGAGCTGCCAATAACAGTAGTTGCGGCGATCCCTGAAAGAAGTAATGAAGCACAATTTATAGAGGCTAGCATGAGCTCCCATCAACCTAAATACCAACCCAAAATAATGGATTGCAAATATTTAGGACCAACAATATGCACTCCTCCTGTTCAAGTAACTAGCCATTGAATTAGAGAATTCCTCTAGGATAGACTTCAAATCGACAAACAATCCGTAAGGTTATGGTATAGAATTGATGAGCATGGGAACTTATGTGAAATGCTCATTGTCGATCCAGAAATAAACGAAGATGATAAAATTCTCATTCACATCAAGGATCTCACCAACCCAACCCCCCTGCCAAATCTCATATCAAGAGAACAAAATAATCTAGTAGATTATAGTTGTGAACCAACATGTCCGTTAGAATGATGCATCGTTGAATATAAAGAACAAAGTTGTCAAACTGAAGAAGTAACTCATATAGAAAACAAGAATAAATTACTCCTTGATTATCATCCGACAAAATAATGACCAATAGATAAGTCGGCACAACAACAACCAACTAAAAATTCGACATCCCAGTTAAAATTTGTGGTGACTCAGACATAAAAAAAGTTATGGTTCCTAAAAAGAAAACAAGAATGGGACTGAATAATATTGCCATTTATGAAGGAGATGAGAATCCAAGAAGACATTGGTTTGTATGCAAAAAATTATGGGATGCAGAAAACATCACAGATGGAGATAAGCAGATGGTACACTTTGGTGTTTCTCTTTGACACTGTGCTCTAACATGGTTTATGAATTTCACAGAAAATCAAAATCGATCAAATATAGAAATAAAGAGAATTTTTTTATCATTTTTCAAAGTCCAAGATGTTACACACTTGGTCACACAAAAACTGAAAGAAATAAAGCAAAGACCAGGCGAGTCGGTCCGCGAATACAAAAAAGTATTCAAATATCTCCTTAGCCAAATCTCGTCGACAATTAATAAAAATATTCTCCTACAATGGTATGTATCCATATTACTACAACAAATCCAAACTCCATTACAACTCTACGAGATACCCTCTTGTGAAGACACATTACATAAAGCACAATGTATTGAATAAGATGATGATGACCCATCGACTTCCTCGTCGACAGAAAGGCTAGAAGAAAAAATATAACATCTACAACATGCCATAAAAAAACTAACCTTAAGAAGAAGTGAGTTGTGGTGTACCACATGCTACGAAGAAGGTCACACCAAACATACTTGTAGCCTCAATGATCAAGTAACAAGAGCAACAAATGTATGACAAGTGCAAGATGAGACATATTGTAAAATATGTGAAACTATGACCGACCATACTATGCAAGATATTGAAAAATACCAAATGGTGTCGTATTTTCGAAGCACATAGCCATAGAACATCTGAGTGTCGACTAAATGCATGGAATAGAACAAACATGCACACAATCTACCATACATAAGAAATTGATTAGAATAAAAACTACGGGAGAAGAAATGACTATTATGGTCAAGGTCGAGGTCGAGCCAGGTTCCAAGGTCAAGGTCGAGGTCGACCTTACTGTTATAATTTCTAGAAAGACAACCAAATTAGCCCTTATTTCTGAATAAAATATAGGGTTGAATTAAAATTTTGTCTCAAAGACAAAATCAGTCATCCAAACTTCCACTTAGAAACAATTCACCTAGACTCCGACGTTCGGGGACATAGAGGCGAGCACTGGATCGAAAGTAATGCTCCCACACTAGGGAGAGTTGTTTAACAAAGTCAACTAGGAAGATTACCTAGAGTTTACACCCCACAATGATCCAGACGTCAGGATGTTGGATGACCAGGTTTTCCCAAACATCAGGCGATCATATCTACATATGGTGGCCTGTCAGACCCTGGTTTTGCCTTGCATTGAAACCCTAGGATGGATGATTGACCACACAGATGCGACAAAATGCATAGTCAATAATGAATAGGGAAAATGTGTGGGTGTTTTTCTTCCAGTAGAGGTCCAAAAATACTACAAGCTCAGAGACCCAGAGGAAAGGCTAAATACAAAATTTGTGGTTAGATTTTATGAGTTCCATGACACCAGCAGGTTACTAGCCTCACAGTGGAAAGAAGATAAGAAGTTCACAAATGGGAGCAACGATTGGTACAACACGATAAACCTCAGGGAAACTTATATGCACTTAATGGCTTTAATATGTTGATTGTATGGGGAAAAATATTCCTCTAAGTTTTCAGAAGCGTGGATGCCCTTGGCGTATACCGTGGCAATCTCTGGGAGCAGTTTAAATGGGGGAGCCATCATTTCCAATCAACTAAGCACAAACATCGTACATGCCCACACACCAAAGGATGGAGAAATGTCGGTTTTCCACATGGCATCATACTTGTTGGACATGATCTGCGCAAGAAACGTTTTCGCATGTATGAACTTGAGCTAGCATATTGTTGAGTTACCCATGCATGTTTATTTTAGGATTTTGTGGGAAAATAGGTACAATAAATTTTACGCCATGATATGCGATGAGTTCATAGCCTGAGTGCACTTCATTATATTTAGAAAAGAATGCCCAAGGNNNCATAGCCTGAGTGCACTTCATTATATTTAGAAAAGAATGCCCAAGGCTTTCAGCGGGAGCCAAAAAGATGATTTCCAAAGTGGACCATTGATATTTTGAAGAAACAAGCACTTACATTAGAGTGTTTGGGGCTACTGGTGCACCACACCTACTCCTCGTTCACATTCTGGACCGTCTCATTTTGGGAGAAATTTGTTAGAAAACCATTCTGCAAGGCTATAATGCCTCTTTAGTAAAGGACAAGAAGAGGGTTTTCATACGCTATGGTTTTCATATATGGTTTTACATGGTAAAAGACATTGTACAGGAAAAACAAGAGGGATCGAGCCAGCTTGAGCAGCGGTTCCCCACATGTTGTTTTCACAAGCATGATCCAAAAGGCCTGGTACTCTAGCATGCGTCACATGTGTCCTCGTGCTGGCCAAATGCTCATGATAGCTTCAAAGATGAGATATTTATCGAGGGTGCCACTGGTATTTTGAAGAAACAAACACTTATATCAGAGTGTTTGGGGCTACTGGCACACCATGCATATGCCCTCGTTCATGTCCCAGACCGTCTCATTTTGGGAGAAATTTGTTACCAGACCTTTCTGCAAGGCTATAATTCCTATCTGGTAAAAGAAAAGAAGAGGGCATTCATACCCTATGGTCTTCATATTGGTTTTTACATGGTAAAAGAAACTTCACAGGAGAAACAAGAGGGATTGAGTCAGCTTGAGTATCAGTTCCCCATAGGTTGTTTTCACAAGCATGATCCAAAAGGCTTGGTACTCTAGCATGTGTTGCAAGTGTCCTCATGCTGACCATATGCTCATGATAGCTTCAAAGATGAGATCTTTACCGAGGGAACCTAGGACTGGGAGGAAGTGCTCCATAGAAGGGCTAACCCAAACATGACCAAATTCAAAGCGATGACCATGGATGAACAAGTTGAGACTATAGAGCACACTGCTCAAGAAGTCATTAGGGTAAGAGAAGAAAACTGGGCAACAGTATTGGACAAGGCATAGAGAAGGGGGATATTGTTACTAGAATAAGCTGAAAGAGCTATTGCAAGATTAGTGAAAGAGCCCCTACTCAATTCTTTGATAGGACCTTTAAGAATCACCCCAATAGGTACATACGAGGTGGAAGAACTAAATAATTCAAATTCAATCCCACTGGAAGAAAATGTCGACCAAGAAAACACCATCCCTATGTGACCACAGGCAAGATCATTGGTGACTACTACAACTCAGCAAAGGTCAGCAAGAGTATCAAGTGCGATGAGTATTCCTACTGTCCTCGTAGATTTAATCACCATATATGATGATGAGGAAGGTTTAGAAGCCTCGCGCATAAACCCGGTATGAATCACACAAGAGGAGGAACTAGGGAAACATCTACTCCAACTTTCGATGTTTTGATCCAAAATCCCCAGGAAGGCAACCGTGAGGCTAGGAACACTCTTGAAACTATTTTTCCCAATCATCCAAGAACACAGCCTCAGGGTGAAAGCCCTAAGAATGACTTGGATATAGGTGAACAAGAAGAAGGAATAAGGGAGCCAGAAATAGACATCTCAACAACCAAACTCCCGGTTAATGTCGATCCTTCACCTACTTTTTGGATTGAAATGCATGATTTGAATGTCTTTGTTTGCTTATATTTGAGTTAATTGGGTAATTTTATGTTATCTATTTTTAGATTTTATATGCCTGCATGTGTATTTCATGGTTGAATGAATGAACCTTTGATATTCTATAAGTTTCA
>CBVK0101360402.1:0-10790 GCA_900067695.1 Picea abies | reverse complement strand
CGTTCACCTTGGAAATACCCTCAATATATAGGCTTTGAGAGGTGCAACCACCATGAAAAAAGGAAGGATATGGTTGAGGATATGGATACTTACATTGGGATTTGTATCCTAAGATAAATCCATATCATAAGGGTCTAACAAAACCAACCTCATCCAAATAGATATGGCCCTTAGGAAAAGGTGGGAGATCCCTTGCTTTCCTCTAACTATACTAGAGCTCCCTAATAGTTGAACAAAGGGCGCCATCCTATAAAGTGGTTCTCCCTTAACATGGAAAGGGGGAACCACCCCATGAAGTTTCACTCCCCTAGAATGTGCAAGGGGGTGCCACCCTTCATAAATTCCCAAACAATGGTCGATTTTCCAAGAAAACGATGTCTTTTTGGCCTTGAAATGATGGGTTTCTTCCTCCAATATGACTTAGGGATCATGGAAAATGTTCTTTGATGGTTTCAAGGGGTTAAAACACATAGAAAATTGTAAGCGACACTTATTAAGGTGCATGGAGAACTTGAAGATACTTGCAGCACCTATCAAGGTGCATACGACACTTTTACGACACTTGTGACACTTAGGGTGAGATACTTAAGTGTGTCATTTTGATGTGTAATAGAGCCAGAATTGTAAAATGAAATTACATATGTAGGGTGTTGTGCACTGGGGAAAGTGCAACAATAAGGGGGAGGGGATGTAACATCCCCATTTCTAATCCTCGTGAATTATAATGTAATTGTATAAATGTGAATTAGGTTGGTGAGCTGATATGTTTGGGAAAAGGGCCCATATTGATTTAATGTGGACGGGGCCGAATTGCATATTATGAAAATTGAAATAATTAATAAAATCAATAATCACTAGCTATGATACGAAAGAGATGAATAATTATGGGGGGTTATGATTTCATAAGTGTTACATAAATATTCCCCTGTAGACAAGTAAAATTTCCCTCGGATTACTGGCCCCTATACCAAGACAAAAACAATCATTTGGACACTACCATTCCTATAAAAAACTCATTTTTCTTATCGAAAAAGAGAGGAGAAGGTAAAGTAGGATGTAATTTGTTTACAATGTTTTTCCTATATTCTCCTATCCACAAGCTTGATCCAATTCTTGGCACAAATCAATACCTGCAATGAACAATAAGAAACAAGTGACTTCCTTCTACTCTAATGGATTAGGCAAAGAAATTCATCTATGCAAATCAAATTAAACATAGAAAAGCACATGAAACCACATGTTTGAAGGAAATAGGACAAGTATATTAAATGAGAACAAAGAAAACTTACAGACCATGAATGATGTCAGCTACAACTCCTACAAGCTATCCTCATCCAACCCTTGCATGAATCCCACAATCATAAGTCTGATATCTCCAAGATTCCTCCTTTTCACCTTGGAAATGCCTCCTTTTATAGGCTTGGGAGGCTCAACCACCATGAGTATATTTGTGGATTAGTTTAGGATATGACTCCTTTAGGTTAGGATCTGATCCTAGGATAGTTCCATAGGATAATATTTGATCCAAACCAACCTCATCTCCAAGAGATGGCCCTCAGAAGAGGAGGGATTCTCCAAATTTTCCTCTAATCAAAACCAATGCTCCCCTATAGTTAGATACATAGAATTGATCATATGTCAATGCTCCCTAAATAAGTTAAATGGGGAATTTATCTATGGGGTATCACTCCCCTAGCATGGCCAGGGGGGCGCTACCCTTCAAAAATGCCCCCAAAACAGTCGATTTTTCAAGTAAAAGGTATGTTCTTGGCCTTGAAATGATGGGCTTCTTCCTCCAATATGACTTAGGGATCATGGAAAGTGTTCTTTGATGGTTTCAATGGGTTAAAACACATAGAAAAGTCCATGCGACACTTAGTAAGGTGCATACGACACTTGACGACACTTACAACACTTACCAAGGTGCATACAACACTTTTACGAAACTTGCGACACTTAGGGTGAGATATTTAAGTGTGAAATTTTGATTGGTAACAACAAGAGAGAGGAGTCCAAGGGGTAATTATTCATGGGTATTAGTCCAACCCACATTCTTGAAACTATTATCTTTGTGTATAACCTTATGTTTGTTGATTGAGTATATGAGAAGCCAATCATTTAAACTCATGTAAGAGGGTGGGTGTGAGAAGTGACATACCATATTTATTGGAGATCATGGGTTGAAGTACAAATATCCTTGAGAAGATTGTGAGTCAAGCAAGCAAGGAAGAAGAGGAAATCCATATGCAGAATAGGGATAGTTTTTACATGTAGATTTTGGGCAACAAAGGGAGAGCAGAGGATTAGGAAGAATACCAGCCATGGTATACTTGAAGGAAACCATTGTTTGAATATGTTTTGGGTGTGAATAAAGAGGCCTATGTTCCTGTAAATCGGGCGGTAATCCTATGGTGCAAATTCTTGTTGAGGAAATATCTCAAGAGCCTTGTGAAGGTTCCTAGCTAAGGAATTCCTAGCAAAAAACGTGCATTAGGGACCCTAATAAACAAATGATACAACCCAAGGAATTGTGAGTAGTGAAGGGGGTACATTCCTAATTGGGCAGTGCAGGTTGTGGGGAAGAGAGAGAGAGATAGAGGATTGGAACTATTGTGGGAGTACAACCTGGGTTTTTGGGATGCGATGTGTGGAGAGTGGACAACCAATGGGTCAAACCTCCTTGTGGACTCATAGCCTCAGCTTGGAGGTGGCCTGTTGTTGAGAGAAAATGAACAACATTGACTATGGTTGGGAGGTTCATCCTTCGTTTACAACCAATTGGTTAATATTTAACAAGTAATTGTTTCTATTATGTTCTTATGTTAATTCCAATATGTAAATGGTTTATATAAATAATGTGTGTTTGTTTTTTTCTTGAACAGTTGTATTTATGTTTAATATATGTTTTTAGATGCATTTAGAACTGTAGTATCAATCCAATGGTCAAATATGTGTGTGATATGCAACTGATAAGTTAATGTAATTTAATTAAGAAGAAAATATCCAGATTTAATGTGTATTGCGCATGTAATGATACTAAGATGGAGGATGGGTAGATTACAATGATAAATAAAAATCTATATGATATATTAGATTATGGTCCATAGATTATTTTACGATCATATTTACATTATTTTACATTATATCTACATATATTTATATATCAATATCAACTTTAAGAATATGATCCAGAGTAGCATATAGATTATGTTCAAAATTTACATGAATTAATATGTTAGATTAAATTTAGCATGATCTAGGAATAACAATTTAAAAATGTGATGGATCCACAGTTAAGTAATCCATAGTGTGTATAATCCAGATCTATCTATTGACTTATCATGTATTAAATGAATGTGCTTTTTGAATTAGGGTTTGTTTTTACGATTTCATTATGTTCATATATTTTTTAAAGTAATAACTAACTATAAAAACAATAAAAATCAAAGTATAATATTTTGAATAATTATTACAAAATTCAATAATACTCCTAAATAATTATTAAGATCAATATTAAATCTAAATCAATATCTAATTTATCTTAGAGGACCAACCTTCTCTTAGTTACTAATTTCCAGAATATTTTGATTGCTTGGAGACTTCAAATTTAGCACGAGATATTGCATATTTATTATGTATCATATACAGATATAAGATTACTATTTAATGAGTCTAATATTACAAAAGTAGGTAGGTTTTGGACATCCATCCATTTTCAATTTTTTTAAACTGTAAAATAACATGAAGTATATTGAGATTGAATATATTATTGAGATAATAGTTCAATATGAAGAGGGTGAAAATCTTTTGAAGATATATAATTATGCTTTAATCTGTTGAAGATATATAATTACACTTTAATCAATTATCAAAATGAAGAATGTTTCAAAATTCAATAGGTTCGGGTTTGTAGTATTGATATGTTTCAATCATGGAAACTAAAAGAGAATAAAATATCAATCATTGGATATCTGCATTGATTTCAATAATGATATAACACAAAACAATAGGGCATATTGATTTCAGTCATTACACAAAACAATAGGTGATGATACTAACAAAAATGATTTAGAGAAATAAGGGAGTTGAAATGATCTGCAATGATATAACACAAAACAATATGGTACAATGACAAATTATTTAAAGCAATTATTTGCAATGATTTCAATAACACATAATGAAAGTCAATGCAATGCATTGATTTTATTGATGACACAATGATAAATGATTTAGAGAAATCAATTGCATTAATTCCAATGATGACATAATGAAAAACTATATACATTCATTTAAGTGGCGATACAATGAAAAACGATCGAGCATAACATAACATAATACAATAGGGTGCATTGATTTTAGTGATAATGATATAACATAAAACAATAGGGTGCATTAATTTCAGTGATAATAATATAACACACTACAATATAGCATATTGATTTCAGTGATATTACAAAAGCGAATTAGAGAAACAAGAGAGTTGGAATGATTTCAACACTGATATATAATATTATAACTTATAATACTTTTCAAATATGTATAATATTATTAATATATTATATATAACATCATAACTTATAATACCTTTTTCAAACATATAGATATGATCTATCCCTTAATTTAAACATAAATCGGTTGATCAAAATTCTTTAATTAATGTTTTTTAACATATCATGCCATTTTTAAATGTATAATGACAAAATCCATTTCTTACATTAACAACATTATAATCATAGGAGTGTACTCGCAATCTTTCTTTCTATGTGATAGAAACACATCACTCTAACTTTTAAGATAAATATAGAAACACATTATTGTAACTTTAAATTCTAGATAAGTTGACATAATATTTTATTAACACGCCTATGGATGCATTTAAAGTGATGGAACTATTTATAAAATTATAAAAATAAATTTTAAACAACATTTTATCTATTTCTATCTCTTTAAACAACATTTATAATATAATATTTCACATATCCATGTAATAAAGTTGGCATACCTAGTCATAACACATTTACTCAACAAGGATTGGTAGAGAAAGTATGAGCTTATATTTTATTTGGATTAATGGGATCATATGTGGATTATTGGTTCCATTTCAATAAAAAATACATTTAAAAGTTAATCCAACACATATAAAATTTCATTTAACATAATATAAATACACATGTTTCATGGCTAAAGCATAAAATTTTCATTAATTCATGCCACTTCCACCGACATTATAATACATTATAAGATCAAGTCTATCTTCATCTACATCGATAATGTCAAATCACCTATATCTTTTGTGTGATTGTAATGTGTTATTCTATGGAAGAATCATCTTAGAATGTACATGGAACCATGTCCTTTATAATGTGCACAAAAAACAAGTCCTTTTATAATGGGCATGGAACCATTTTTTTTTATTATAAAAGAGTTAATCTCGCCAAGATTGAGTCTATATATATATATTATATATATATATATATATATATATATATATATATATATATACTCATGAAATTAATTTACTATAAAATTACAAATAGTTTTGGTGCATTGGTAAAGTATGTAAGGAGGATTCGTGTCAATTACATTAATACAATACAATATTATATTAGACAAAACAAAACTATTATCTGTGTGTTATTTCCTTACTCTATATAGAGGAGAAGATGTAGAGTTAGGTTGTTCCATACTAGTGTTGTAGGATAATATGCATAAAAGTGGATTAAGCCTCACATTCTTAAAGAGGGACACGATAATATGTATAATAGTGTTGTTTGAGAAAACTTATGCCCCATAGACCATTTGTTGTCACACCTAAATCATAGTTCTTTATCTTTTTCTTTCTTTCGTCTCCTTTGGTGTGATTTTGTTGGGTTGAAGTGTTGTTGGGTTATTTTGAACATTACAATCCTAGTCTCCTTTCATGGATCCTTTGATAGACTTACATGCACAATATTATTAGCATAAATATAATAGGATAACCTAATGATTTCAATCATATTAGTTCATCTTATCTTAGGTTCATATTATATTACATTTTGTATGTCATTAGTATACAACTTATCATTACTTAAGTCCTCTACTCTCATGGAAAATTTTGAATGTTACAAGGTATATTCCAATATCAACCCCAATTGTCTCAACTTAGATAATTTATTGAAATAGTCTTTCCCTAGACATTATTATACTGAGTTATGTGGTCACACGAGAATTTATCCCAAGTTTATATGCTGGATTATTAACACTCCTACTAAAGTTAAATTTTAAATAAGACTACATTATTAAGTGAATTTAATTAAAGAAAAATTAGTAATAAAATGTATATAGTTAATAATCGGTTGGAACAATTATGCAGCACAACTACTTATTAAGTGAGATAAAGGGGGATCCTCATCATTGTATCAAATGACTCCATGTAACACCCTTGTGTTATATTCTATTAGATTGTGTATATATGATACCGATATGGTTATTTCGATAGGTGTCAATTCCATGCAGGGTGAGTCATAATGACCTTATGAGGTAAAATTTTTAAATACCTTATACATATTCCTAGTGTGGAGACTAAGGCCAAAGTTGGAATAGATAATGGCTAAAAGCATAAACTTATGTCCAGTTTTCTTAGCATAGATATGTTTTGTCATATTTCCTAGTCACCTTGCGGTAAATATTACCATGCTTTTATGTTATGTTTGGAAAGTTGCTACAAACGAAATATGAAAGGTTCATAAGGGGGACAAAGTGACTATGAGCCCACAAGAGGGGAAGAAAGTAGATCCAAACAAAAATAATAATAATAATATGTAATATTTTTACCCATGTGTCTTATCACAAACTTCCCACATTTTTACTCATATGTTTTATCACAAACTTCCCACTTTTTTAATCATGTGTCTAATCACAAACTTCCCACCTTTTTACCCATGTTTATTGAAATTCTCCCCAACCTTTGTCTTAGGCGTAAAAACAAAATTTGAGAGGCTCTTTTGGACGGCCTAAATGGTTCATTCAAATGAAAATACATAATAAGTACTTTTACATTGATAACCTCTTCATCCATAATGCTACATATTGGGATGAATTTGTTTGTTCTCTAATGTCTACCATTATGTGCAAATTGCATAAAATCCCTATCATATTAATAGATATGTAAGTATGTAGCACACTAAAGATTCTTATTAATAGAAGGATAAAATGAATGAATTGATTTTGAAGGTAAAAATATGGATGCAAGTGTAACATCCCGCTCTTGCGCATACATGATTTGACTTATTTTATGTGGACACTTTCATGCAAGTGATCTGGTTGTGTATATGGTTGTCTGTTTTGCTTATGGATTTAGATGATGATGTTATTGGATTATGAAGTTATCTTATTTGATATCTATGTATAGACAAGTGATATTGACAGGTTTCTCCTAAGTGTGCAAGACACTCGATAGACTGAGGATGACGATGGCATCAATGGAACTCCTTGGACTCTGGATCGAGTCAGGGGGTGGACTGTATATGGTTTGGGTATTTCTATTTATGCATATGTGACATATNNTGTATATGGTTTGGGTATTTCTATTTATGCATATGTGACATATGATCGGGCATATTATGATGGTGTTTATGGATCAATGATAATGTTTCATTGATGGATGCAGGTTGACGATTGCTTGATAACAAGACTCACATAAGGAGTAAAGGGGCCATGCACAACAACCAGATATTGAGGGAGAGGTGTGGCAGTAGCCCTACCACAACCTACTAGCACTCTCATCATGGCTCGAATTGTAGGTTAACGATTACCTAGTTCGAGAGATCCACAATGTCGTGAGGGAAGAGTGAGACAATCACTCACGAAGATTCTAAGGGGAGCGCAATAAGGCATGGTCCTTATTCCTTAGAGGCCCTTAATCTCTCACAAGGTCACTTGATGGAGTATTGACTCCAAGGGTTGGACAACTATCAAAATCAGTCAAAGGCGAGTGACACCCTTGTAGCATGTAGTGTGCCTTGAAGGGCACATCGCATAAATAAAACTTGAATAAAGGCGAGTGGCACCCTTGGAGCATGTAGTGCCTCTTGAGGGGCAAGTCACATAAATAAAACTTGAATAAAGGAGAGTGGCACCCTTGGATCACAGACTGCATCTTGAAGGGCACGTCATGATTCTAATAAAGGTGAGTCATTGAACCTAGGTGCCTAGAAAACAATTTTTGTTTTGACATTGTCGGACTTAAAATAAATATTAAATGAGCAATTTTTATTAATTATGAAATCCCCTTAAAAATTCTAAGCCTAGTTTAAAAATTTGAAACTAAGTTAGGTGGGTAAGAAGACTACAATAATTAAATTATAAATTTAATAAATGGTGGGGGATGAAGAAAAAAAAATCAAGTTAGAAATTGAAGGAGTAAAACTTTATATCTAAAGATCTAATTACATAAATGTGTGCAAAATAATATCAAATTGGAACTACGATAAGAAAGGAAATAAATGTAAAAAGGAATGTGGAAGAATAGAAAGGAATCTAGTCTATTCTAACTAAAGAACTTTCCTAAATTAAACACAACTAAGTTTTAGAAAGGTGTTAGTCATTAAAAAGGAAATAGAGGGAATAAAGGGACAACTAGGAGTGATTTTAGGAGCACTTTTAGGATGGGTGAGGGAAATTGACATTTAATTAAATTAAATAAATGAATTTCTGGTGCAACTAAGGGATCGGGTGACAAGTGTACGGGGGAGAGTATTTCATAATTAAATTTTAATAAAACAAATAAAACATGAAAATGGCAAGTGGTCACTACGAAGAACTCTATAAAAGTAATGGATGAGAAGAGGAATGGATCACAACTGGTATGCGTAAGGTTATGCTGCCAGAATTTTCTTGATTGATTTTTCTTGTGGGAGTTGGGATACCCAGCTCGAATAGGTTATGCTGCCAGAATTTTCTTGATTGATTTTTCTTGTGGGTGTTGGGATACCCAGCTCAAAGAAGAGAGTGGTAGCTCGACCTTGTGAGGCGATCTTAGAGCTAGATTTCTCTAGTTTTGTGTGTGGCCCCTTTGCAAGTCGGGTGGGATAAGGGGGAAGAAGAGCACCCCTAGCATTGGTTGGAAGGTACCAGTGAGGTCTCAACGATTAGCAAGCGAAGGCGAGGACAAGCGCAAGTTTCAATCAAAGGACGCCAACAACATCCTACCTCGACATCAACATCTTTATTGGTTATAGTATTTGATTAGTTTATTCTCCATTTTGATAAATCTTAAACTATATTGAATTTATTTTGTTCATCTCCTAGGATCATAATAAATCTTAAACTATATTGAATTTATTTTGTTCATCTCCTAGGATCATAGATTTCTACCTTTATTTATGTATGCGTACAAATCTTGAAGAAAAATTTATTATGTAATGGCGTTTTATTCCAGGGATCACCTCAACATTTTGTTTACTTGTTTTTTCTATCCAGCAAAGGTATTATCTCCTAGGTGTTTATTCCCTCCTCAGCCTCTACGATTATTGTGTTTTATTCTCTGAAAATTCATGCTTCCATCCAGCGATTTTGGGGTGTCACTGCCAGCTATCTAAAACGTTTTATTTTACCCAGCAAAATTTTGTTTTTGTTCGCTCAACGAATTCACTTGTACAACAAAATTACCCCCTCATTGCTCTGCGTTTATTGTTTATTTTACTCAACAAAATTTCGTTTTATTTTTCTCAACGAAATCACCCTTGATACCTTTGTGTTTCCCTTGGGTATTTATTCACCTCATTTGACATGCATTTGCCCAGCTATAGATTTTCATTCACATCCTAATCTCTATGTTTTTATCAAATCTACGATATTGTGTTCTCTGTGTCTTTTTAAATCATGCCCAGCCTGTGGGGGAGGCTAGCATGAGTCCTTACCTTTATATCTCTATGTTTTTCTTGAGTAAATCATGCCTAGCCTGTGGGGGAGGCTAGCATGAGTCTTTACCTTTATATCTCTATGTTTTTCTTGAGTAAATCGTGGCCATCCTGTGGGGGAGGCTAGCATGAGTCTTTACCTTTATATCTTTGTGTTTTTCTTGAGTAAATCGTTCCTATCCTATGGGGGAGGCTATAATGTGTCTTACTTGTATATCTCTACGTTTTTCTTGAGTAAAGCATGCCCAGCCTGTGGGGGAGGCTAGCATGTGTCTTTACCTTTATATCTTGGCGTTTTTCTTGAGTAAATCATGTCCATCCTGTGGGGGAAGATAGCATATGTATTACCTTTATATCTTTGTGTTTTTCTTGAGTAAATCATGCCCAGCTTATGGGGGAGGATATCATGTGTCTTACCTTTATATCTCTACATTTTTCTTGAGTAAATCATGCCCAGCTTGTGGGGGAGGATAGCATGTGTCCTTACCTTTATATATCTATGTTTTTCTTGAGTAAATCGTGCCCAACCTGTGGGGGAGGCTAGTACAAGTCTTTACCTTTATATATCTGCGTTTTTCTTGAGTAAATCATGCCCGGCCTATGGGGGAGGCTAGCATGAGTTTTTTCCTTTATATCTCTGTGTTTTTCTTAAGTAAATCGTGCCTAGCCTATGGGGAGGCTAGCATGTGTCTTACCTTTATATCTCTGTGTTTTCTTGTGTAAATCGTGCCCAACCTATGGGGGAGGCTAGCATGTGTCTTTACCTTTATATCTCTTAATTTTTCTTGAGTAAATCATTCCCAGACTGTGGGGGAGGTTAGAATGTGTCTTTACCCTTTATCTCTGTATGGGTGGGATTCTTCCAGCTCGACGTAGTTCTAGTTACATAAT